>PVIY010035137.1:0-26580 GCA_004026745.1 Myrmecophaga tridactyla
CCCTTGATGCTGAGTCTCAGCTCATTCTAGGATTTCTGTCACACGTTGCTAGGAAGGTCCACACCCCTGGGAGTCATGTCTCACGTAGACAGGGGGAGGGTGGTGAGTTTGCTAGTTGTGTTGGCTGGGGAGAGAGGCTCCATCTGAGCAATAAAAGAGGTTCTCTTGGGGGTGACTCTTAGGCCTAATTTTAAGTAGGCTTGACCTATCCTTTGTGGGGTTAAGTTTCATATGAACAAACCCCAAGACTGTGGGCTCAGGCTATAGCTTTGGTTGTCCACACTGCTTGTGAGAATATCAAGAATTCAACTTGGGGAAGTTGAATTTTCCCCCTTTCTCACCATTCCCCGAAGGGGACTTTGCAAATACTTTTTTATTCACTGATCAAATCACTCTGGGATTTATTGGGGCATCACTCTGGACAAACCAACAAAATCTCATGTCCTACTCAAGGTTCCGTGTGCTTATGGTGTTCAATTAAGCTGTCTACATAAATTATATTAGGAAATGCACTAAGTCAAAATGTAAATTTTGTACCAAATAAACATGTTTTGCTTTAGTCTCACACATAAGTTGAAAATTTAAAATATTAATTATCATCTATTTTCAGTACCCTGCAGTAATGACATTCCTTTGTTCTTCCTCATGCAAAAACATTTTTAAAATTTGTACATTTAGTCACTATCATTATACACTCTAGGCATTCCTAGATTATACTATCTCAGTCTTTATCGTCTATCTTTCTTTCTGATTTCATTTGTGCCCCCAGCCCTCCTCCCCCTATCATTCTCACATTCAGCTTCATTCAGTGTTTTAACATAATTGTATTACAGTTAGGTAGTATTGTGCTGTCCATTTCTGAGTTTTTACAATCAGTCCTGTTGCACAGTCTATCCCTTCAGCTCCAGTTACCCAATATCTTACCCTATTTCTATCTCCTGATGGTCTGTTACCAACGAAATTCTCCAAGTTTATTCACTAACGTCAGTTCATATCAGTGAGCCAATACAGTATTTGTCCTTTTGTTTCTGGCTAATCTCACTCATTAGCTTGTTTTTCTAAGTGGGTATGAACCTATTTAGAATTAAGAGAACTAAGCTTAGTGGAGTAAAATCACTTTGAGAAGTGGCATTTGGTATGTATGTGGCATGTGTTTTGATCTAGTCAGGAGACTTAGTTTCTAATTCTGGCCCTTTCATTTTCAGCTGTGTGACCTTGGCCATGGCAGTTAACTTCCCTGTGTTTTGTTTTCCTATCCAGGAAAAAGAGCTTAGTATTTATGCTCTTGGGTACCTAATAGTCCCAAAAGTGTTATGAGAATCAAATGAGATTATGTTCAGTGATGAGAACATTTACTATATGCCACATACATTCAATTCCATTACAAATGTAATCTCATTTAATTCTTACATTCTGAAAATGGAGGTACTAGTACTCCATTTTACAGTTGAAAAAACTTAAATTTAGAGAAGTCAGTCACACAGGATTCAGAGCCCCATCTCCAGCTCCCAAATTGATGCTCATATCCCAGCTTCCCATTGTACACAAAAGTAGAGAGGTTTTATGTCTTTACCTTTAAGTACTCTACAAATGCAATGTCTCTTAACCATATTATCTTGTAATCACTTCTGTTCCATGTTAGTCCCAAAGGACAGTTACATTCTCTTGCTTGTTTATCTTATCTAGTAGTTTATGCTCCCTCTTTTCATGTCCCTCAGGACTTGTTCAGAAAATTCTTTTGAGTTTTCTCCCAGAGACACTGTTTAGCTCCTTCATAAAGGGGGGTTAAAGGAGCCAGCCCAGCTGAGCCTGGTATCTTGGGCAGTGGCCTCTGGCCACACCAGGGTTCTTTCTTTCCTCAAGCGTGTACTTATTCCGTGTTTAGTAAATTGCCTTATATCGCATTTGTTGATTAATTCCTCAGTCAGATTTATTCCTCAGATATAGGAATTCCTCAGTCAAGGAATATCAGAAGAAGAAACAGCAAAGCCATCATTGTATTGATGAGGAAACAGAGGGAGGTGACTTGCTTGAGGCCATTCATGCAGCTAGACTGGAACCCAGTTCCCCTCTCATATGTCAGCTTCCCTAAGTGGAAGACAAATTCCCTTTCTGTGCTCAGCTGTACCCAGGAATCATTATAGAGAAGTTAAATAACTTGGAAATTTTGGCAGTAAGAAAGAGATGGAGATGGGCGGGGTACAGATCTTTCTCTTAACTAGTATATTATACAATATGGAATAGTATAACTAGTATGTTAAGCCAAAGAAATTAATTAAAATACAGCAAAGCAAACTAGATAGCTTACAGTCAGCAGTCACTGAGATGCAAATGGATTTACGCTGGGAGCCCTGGCTGAGTGAGTGTTTAGGAAGCCTTTTGTCACTAAGGCTGCAGTGTCGAAAATTGAAGGAAGGATGTTAAGCAAATGTGACCGGCCTGGGATGCAGTTTCACCCCCTGGCTCATTGTCCAAAGGAAATGGATCTCTCTCGTGCACAGAGAGGTGGAAGCTGAGCAAATGAGTTGAGTGGCTGACATCATCAGGACAAGTTTTGGATTACAACAAATGGGGACTAACTTGGCCTGAGATGCTGGGAAACACCCACTAAAACCTCGAAGTGCATTTCATTTAGGATACCACAGACCAGAGAGAGAGAGAGAGAGAAAGGAAGAAGGAAAGAAAGAGAGCAAGGGAGAATTCTGCCTGCACCCATCGACTTGGTCTGCCAATCTTGCCTCACCCTCAAAAGGGGGCAAATTCTGTTTTCTTAAATTCTACCACTCTTCTGACCCAGGACCTGGACCTTGGGAAAACTCTTTGCTTTTGTAAGTAGAATTTCACTCTCCTCTTCCATTCCCACCCTCAGGGAGAAACATAACTCTTTGGAGGGCTTGTTTTCCATCCAGTTGGTCACAAAGTGTCTATTTTTATATAATGATATATGTGGGCTTGTTCTGAAAATCATGGCTTTGTCTGAAACTCTTTAGGGCTAAGTGTCAGAGCCTTAAGTCTCCCAGATGGTCTCCATTCAAATGCTCTTTTATTTTTTTTTTTATTGGAGAAATGAAAATATTCTAAAATTGCTCTTTTACTTTTTACGCAAAGAACCTTAACACAATATTTACTGCCTTTAAATCAGCTCCTTGTCCCTAATGTAGATAAAGAAATAAATCCACCCTTAGAAATTCGTGTTTAGAAAACATTTTTTCCCCTAGTTACAGTGTTGGCATAAATTCCATAAATGTCTTTGAAAGTGAAAATTACCCCTATCTTCCCCTCATAAATAATAAGTTTGATATTTTAAATTTAAGATACAGATATGGTTAGATTTCATGACACATCATGAATAACCCTAGTGCTGCTTTAGCTGTGTGAACTCTGAGATGGAAAGAGGGGCTAGAAATCTTTAACTTTGGCTTTGTGATCTTTTTATTGCTTCTTATTAAAAAATTGCTGTTTATTTCTAAAAAATAAACACATATGTGAACCCTTGGGCGTTTTATTTGTGGGTGTCTTGTTTCCGAATTTTAAACCAGCCAGCAACTTTGTACAGAGAGGAAGGGGGGGGGGGGGCTTGTTGCTTCCAGTCCCTCATGAGTGGGTGTCTGAGCTGAGGGTTCTCGGGAGGCATAAATACAATCCGTGGCTTGTAGCATGCTCTGTCCTCTCCCTCTGCTAGCAGGTTAACTATATTTGAAAAGTTAAAAGGGAAGACTTAATCTTAAAAAAAAAAAAAAAAGCCATTTGCTTTCAGAAGGGCCACCCAAGGAAACTTTATGACCCTGGGCAAGTGTTTCACACTCTGGGCCTTGGCTTCCTCCTTTGTACCTAAATGAGGAGGCAAAACTAGATGATCTGTATATTTCTAAATCAGCTAGAAACAAACCATCCATATTTATTTCCCCCTTGAGGAGGACCTGTATGGCTTGAGGAGTAAATTCCCCTTGGTTTTCAGTATCCTAGAGTGGCTAAAAACTGGTGCCAATAGGACAATTAAAAGAGGACAAAAATAACCAATATTAAGCTACTTCTTTGCTTTTACGTTTTTCTCAGATTTGGTGTTCTTGAGGAAAGAGAAAAAAAAGTCTCAGTATGGATTGTGTGTGTATGTGTGCATGTATATTGGGGAGGGAGAAGAAAAAATTAACATTGTTCACTCTTTAAGTGCTAGGCCTTATGTAATGCTCAAGCCTCTACATAACACTAGGATGTCAGTATTCTCTTACCTCATTGTCTGAGGGTAAATCTTCGCTGTGTGTTCCCATACTATCCTGCAGTCCTTCATACTGTTTATCTAAACTGTATTTAGATGAGTATTAGCATAATTTTGGCTCACTCTCTTCACTAGACTGTACACCCTCTCCTATGTCTAGTCTATTGCTATTCTCAGTTGCTTAATACAAGGTACAGAGCATACACATCAATTTTAACTTAAAGCCCACCATACTACTACTTACTTAGCAATAGAAAGAGAGAAAAGAAGGGAATTCTCTTTGTCCAGTTATTTGCCTTCCTTTCCCTTCATTTAAACTAGACATGGCCTCCTTAGCTTAGGAAAAGGGATGGCCCATAGCCTAAGTACAAAAAAAAAGCCAAGGAAATAATTATCAAAACTTGGATTTTGAGTTTCTAAGTTTCCAGGTCCTGGTAATTTAAGGACTGAGACCCTAACCCTCAGGGAGCTGTGGTATTTAAAAACTGTTTGAATTAAGATACTGGTTAAGGAGAGGGTTCTCAAAGCCCCTTGGTACAGCTGCAGTGTTCCTCAGCAGCTAAACCCTTTGGGGGGAGCGGGGGGGCGGAGGGGGGGGGGGCGGGGGGCGGAGTGGGGGGCGGGGTGTGTTGCTGCTGTGGAACCACCTGTGGGCAGGGCCTCCTCCTCCACCTCACCCCCAGACTCCCAAAATTTTGAGACTTCAGATAATTACAGTCTTCTTTCTTCATGCCCTGGTGGTGAAGAGGTGATGTCCTGGAAGGAAGTTTCCTGGTCCTTGTGGTCCTTGTCAGGGAGAGGTGGGTGGAAATGTGGCAGGATGCCTAGCATAGCTCAGTCAGGCCTCCATGTACAAGGTGAGGCTTTAGTTTCTTGTTTGGTGCCATCAAAGTCAGCACTGTTAACAGTGTGCTTTTCCTCATACAGCCCCTCCTCTCCCCAGCCTCTTAGATTGGGGGCAAATTGTGGAAGAGACTACTATTTCAGGAGCTCTTAGTTGGCGTTGTTTTTAAAGAATAGTTTTAGATTTACAGAGAATTTGGGCAGAGTTGCCATATACACCTCCGAAGTCATACACAGTTTTCCCCATTATTAACCTCTTATGTTAGTACATTTGCTGCAATTAATCAATCAGTAGTGATGCATTATTATAAATGAAATCTATACTTTAATCATACTTCCTTAGTTTTCACCTAACGTGCTTTTCTGTTCCAGCATCCCACCAGAATGCCACATTACATTTAGTTGCCATGTCTCTTTCTTGGCTTTTCTGTCTTCCTGAAATACATGTCATGTATGAACTGGACTGGGGTCAGAAGTCTGAGTGTTATTTTTTTTTTGAGTTTGAGTTGAATTAGGTGGGGTGTGTTCTTCAGTTTATTACCTACTGCTGTGTTCCTCCGCCTGCTCTGCTGGGCATTCCCACCTCTGTTCCTCCTGCCCCCGGCCCCTGTGGGCATTTGCATTGCAACCCCAGCATTGGTTAGTGCCTACTGATTTGTACAACCTTGCCTCAGTGTGAAACCAGGGTAGCAGGTAACAGCTCTGCCCTCCACTACCTCCTAGCTGAGGAATTGTGAACAAATCTCTTCTAAGTTGGGGTTAGCAATCATATCTACCTCAAAGGGTTACCGTTAGGATGAAATAGGATAAGACTCGTAAAGCACTTAGTCTGTAAAAAAAATTAAATGCTCAGGGTTAGCTGTTTTACAGTTTCCAGTATACACAGGCCTCTGTCCCCTCAGCCATAAATGATCTTCAGGATGGCATTTGTATAAGGAAGCTGCAGTCATCTCTAAATGCATCGATTTTGAAATTCCCAGTGATTGAACCCTGGAGCTGCCATGTGGCTCTTCAAACCAAGTTTTACCGTTATTTCCTGTCAGGCAGTCAAGTGAGGCCGACATCAAATCATCCAGGCAGTGGTGAGGTCCACAATGGAAGTAGATGCCATTCTTCTGGGACCAGAGGGCCCTTATAAAGGAAGAAGCTGGTAGCAGGTGTTACTTTCTGCGTGCGAGAAGAAGCCCAGTTAACTCTGCAGAGTGTTTTCATGCAGAGCCTGAAGTGATTCCTAAGTGGAGGCAGGTGGAAAATCTAAAGTTCTTGGAAACAAGTTATTAATCATGACCCAAGGCTGAGCTCACTACCTCCTGGAAATCTTTCAGAAATGCCTTATGAAAACTGAGTACTGCTCCTTCAAAGAGTGGTTTCTTTGGAAGTGTAGTCAACTGCTATGCTTAGTGATTCTGAATTGCAGATTAGAACGCATCAGCTCTAACCAGAGGAAGCCAGTATTTTGTAAATTAAATGAAACATATTTAATCTTTCAGGAAATTACTGGTCTTCCTCTTGGCTCTCCAGAACTGAATAATGGACCTTCAAGGCACCAACAAATGAAGTATTTGGTAGTTAATGCTTTCTTATTATATCCCAGAAGCCTAGGTCAGTTATTATGTATAGTACTTAATAGGTGTGGTCTCTGACGTTCAATGTTAGAATATACTGGGGTCCCCCTGGGTACTAAGCACTTGGCTTAGAGGGACAAGGGTGATTATGACTCAGCCTCTGGGCTTGTGGCGTTCTCCCAGCAGTAGCAAAGATAGGTAGGTGTGGATGAGTAAGTACAATGGCATGTACAAAGTACAATGAAAAAATATGCAGAAGTGCTACAAAATGCTGGAGAAGTCAGTATCTCGCAGAGGGAAAGTCCTGATATCTTTTCAGTCTTTATAGCTGGGTTGATGACTACTACACTCTCCCTCCATTTCCTGACTCGCTGCTTTGCCAGCCTTTGTGCTAGGCAGAAGCAGTGCTGAAGCTGTCGCTCCTAAAAGCTCTCACTCTTAGCAGCTTCAGAAGAATGAAAGGAACCCTTTCTCACAAAATGTAGGGCCCCACTCTAGAGGCCATTGAATCTGGAATCCCAAGTCATACTAATGAAATATAGGGCTAGGCGACTTTGTAGTCTAAAGTCACCACTGGATTTTGTGTTGGTGTGTTTTAATAACAATTTTTGTGAGTTTTTCTTCTTTTTTTCTGATTACAAAAGTTACAAACATGTTCACAGAAGAAAAGCTAGATAATGCAAAAAACATACTTAAAATAAATCACAATTCAATGATTTCATTTCTCTACTTTTTGAATAAGGCATGCCTGGGTCAGAGGATATGGATTTTTAAAAATACGTGATACATATTCCGAATTTTGCTTCAGAAAGTTTCTAGCTATTTAAGTTCCCATTAGCAGTACATGAGTGGGCCTGTCCCCCTAATTCTGCGTCCATGTGCTACCACTGCATTTCAAATTTAGCTCTAATTTTGGTTTCTTCCTGGGCAGAGTCTTGTGTTTGTTTGCAGAGCTCAGAGATGCTCATGTCCTGTGCCACAGTGCCCTGGAGGAAAACTACTATTTGGTTGGTTAGAGGCTGCAGCCTTCATGTGTACATGTGCATGCATCTACTGTTAAGAATGTTTTCTGGGTGGGCCACAGTGGCTCAGCAGGCAGAGTTCTCGCCTGCCATGCTGGAGGCATGGGTTCGTTTCCCGGTGCCTGCCCATGCAAAAAAAAAAAAATGCTTTCTGCTTTTGGCATTAAGCCAGGTGCATTATGACAAGATAAGTAAGACTTAGATAACTCTAATACTTGTGGTAATGTGCCCCATGAGAGCTCCAGAGTGCTGTGGAAACCTGGAGGGAAAAAAGGAGCAGAGGTATTTGAGCCGAGCCTTCAGTTCACTTCAATAAATATTTCATGTATTCAGCTGGTGTCTGTTGAGCACCTAATGTCCATCAGGCACTGGGCAAGGTGATAGGTGAACACCATTAAATAAAACAGGCATGGTCCTTGTTCATATGAAGCAGACAGGGTAAATATGGGATTGTGAAATAAGCCATCAGGGTGAAATTTCTAAGGTGATAGAGGATATGGAGAGTGTGGTTAGGGCAGGATGTGGTGGTTAAACTGAGATAAGTTAGTCCTGCCTAGGGCTAAGGGCAGAGTGGGAAAGAATAATCCAGGCAGAGGAGGTACAGTGGGAAACAGACCTGAGGCAGGAAAGTAGGGGCAGTGTTGGAGAAACTGAAAGGGACAGTGAGGGGAAGGGAGGAGAGGGTGGTTAAAGCCAGGGGTAGAGTATGGTTAAGAGCAGTAAGCAGGGCCCAAGAATGCAGGCCTCTGAGGGTGATGCTTGCTGTGTGGAGCATGGATCAGGAAACCAGGGTGGAACCAAGTGAGGAGGCTGTGGTAGTAAAGAGGAGAAATGATTTACGACAGATAGAACCTGGGCTTGGGGTGCAGCTGGAAGAAGTGGATGGATTTGAGGTATGGGAAGTCGAAACCTGTGGCTCTGGTCTGTTCTAGGCCCAGGGCTAGGCCCTGGAGATAAAAAGTGCAGTATGCCAGGACCTTCAAGATTTAACAGCCTTAAGGGATAGATGGGATGTAGACAGGCCAACAGGGAGGAGCATGAGAAGGCTTCTTAAGAAAGAGGACTTCTCTTCTCTTATTTAGAAGAGTTGGCATAGAATACTACTACTCCTTGTCTACAATTTTTCTCCAGAGGCAGAAAAGACTATGGTAAGAATCTGTTAATCCCAAGAGCCCTTTTGCTCTGTGACTTCAAACTTGAGTGCTCTGCTGGATGTGGATTCAGAGATGTGAGTTTGTACTGCAGCTCTGTCACCAACTTTGTATGACCTGAGAAAAATCCTGAACTTCTCTGGGACTCATTTCATCTGTAAATGAGAATGGTACCGAGCTGATCTCAGGATCATTGTGCAGATCAAATAAGATAAGGTATCTTAAAGTACTTTGAAAAATGTGAAGTGCTGTAGAAATGGGAAGTATCATTGTTAATTATTTTATTGCAGTATTTGTTATCAATGAAATAAAACAAAAGTTAAAAAACAGAGCAGGGCCGGCTGCCGTGGCTCAGCAGGCAGAGCTCCGACCTGCCCTGCTGGAGGTCTGGAGTTCCATCCCTGGTGCCTCCTGCCCATATGCAAATTTAAAAAAACCAGAGCATTCCACCAGGAGAGGGCATTTTAGGCATACCTGGAAGGTAAACTCTGCTCACCTGGCTCTCTTGGTCTCTTTGGTCTCTTAAATGGTCCTGGAATGCTCTGTTCCTTCAAGAACTTGTTGTGAATGTTACTCCTTGTCTTTTCTTTTTCATTTCATCCACTAGGATAATCAGTTTCCTCTCCTTTATCCTTCCTTTAAAATGATTTGCATATCATCCCATTTTACTTATGTGGATTCCAGGACCTATTTGATATAGAAGCCAAAGCATCTACTTGGAGGCCAAGAGAACCAGGTGAGCAGCAATGCTAGGTTTGCAGAGCTTTAGTTCCTGGCTGAGGGACCCTCCCGGGAAATTGGGTTTGGGGGAAGAAAGCCACAGAAAAGTCAGCAGTGCAGAACTAGCCCAGATACCACTGAAACGGGAATTTTTTTCTTTTTAATATAAATGTCATAAATGCTGAGGAAGTAATGTGCTGTCCCTTGTAAAGATAAATGGGTAATATGTAACACCATTTACCAGTATTTTTTCTCTGCTCTATGTTTTTCTTTGTTGTTTTTATTTTCTTTATTAATTTTTCTCTAAAGTAATACATGTTCCTTATCATAACTAATTAAACAATTTGAAGATGTGTAAAGAAAAGGTTATCATTTCCCCCTTCCCATCTCCTTCCTTCCATTTTCATCCCTCTGAGGTAACCAGTGTCTTCAGCTTTGTGTATTCCTTTCCATTACTTTCTCCAAGCTCCTATTTAAATGAATATAGGGTTTGTGTATTCGTGTGGTTATTTGGTTTATCCAAAGTGGGATCTTACTTGATCCATTATTTTGCAATTGACTTTTCCCACTAATTCACTCTTTTAAATAGCTTCAGAGCTATAGATCTAGAAACACCACAATTTTTTCTACCTTATTCCTTTGACAGATATTCTAGTTGTCACTGCCCCCCCACTATAACTATTGTGGCATTAAATATCCTTGTATGCATATCCTATACTAGTGCTATAAGTTACATTTTCAAAAAGAGTATTGCTGGGTCAATGGGTATATGCATTTAACATTTTAATATGTAATACCGTACAATTACAAAGAGCTGTAATAGTTTACACTCCCCTGAGAAATATATGACTACTTTTATTTCTTTGAACCCTTACCTTGCTTCCTCCCTTCCTCCCTCTTTCTTTCTCTTGTTTTATTTTGTGGCGGAGTTGATTAGGGAAAATGGTGTTTCATAGTTGCTTACTTTGTATATTTTTTATTACTGGTGAGATTGAGCATTGTTTCATGTTGATTTGCCATTTCATTTTCCTCTTCTGTGAATGTCCTGCTTGTTTCCCTTTCCCTCTTTTTCTTAAGAGTAGTTTGCCTTTTTAAATTTTCAACAAGCTCTTTATATATTAAGGATTCCATATGTGTTGCAAATATTTTTCCTAAGCTATTAATGATTTTTAAATTTTTCTATATTTATGATATAGGAAAAGTTTAATTTCTTTCATTGTAAAATATATGTATTTTTTACTTTTCATTGTATCTGGAATGACTTGTTTAGGAATGACTTCCCCATCTCAAAATTAAATAACTATTTTCCTAACTGTTTTAATATTTTAATTGTTTTAATTTAATTTAGAACCTTTAATTCCTTTGGAATTTGTTTTATATAGTGAGAGGTAGTGGTCTAGCTTTGCCCTAGATAGATAACTAGTTATGCCAGTAACATTTATTAAATAAACCATCTTTTCTGTTTTGCATTGGAACCCGGCTTTGTCATTAAGTTCCTTTCCTTGCTCATACTTGTTTCTGGACTTGCCAGTCTAGTCTATGGACCCATTTGTTTTGTGCCATTACCATATCTTTTTTATAATATCTTCATAGTAAATTTTTAATATAGCATCAGACAACTCCCTCTAGCTATTTTTTATAATTTTATTGACTATTGGCCAATTTTCTTGGATGCTTATTATTCCATATTAACTTTGAACTAATTTATCCACTCTCTTCCCCACCCCCATCACCCCCCAAAAAAGCTATTGGCATTCTTATTGAAATTATGGAGCAGTTTTGGGAGGGTTGACATTTTTTAATAATTAGGCTTTTTCAGCCGGAAGCATGCCAGCTGGTTTAGAATGTTTGCATCCTATATTAGTTAGGGTTCTCTAGAGAAACAGAATCAACAGGAAACACTCGCAAATATAAAATGTATTAAAGTGTCTCAAGTAACTGTGGGAACGCAGAGTCCAAAATCCGCAGGGCAGGCTGTGAAGCTGACGATTCCGATGGAGAGTCTGGACAAACTCCACAGGAGAGGCTCACCGGCTGAAGCAGGAAGAGAGCCTGTCTCTTCTGAATCCTCCTTAAAAGGCTTCCAGTGATTAGATTAAGCATCACTCATTGCAGAAGACACTCCCCTTTGGCTGATTACAAATGGAATCAGCTGTGGATGCAGCCGATGTGATCATGATTTAATTCTATGAAATGTCCTTATCGCAACAGACAGGCCAGCACTTGCCCAACCAGACAAACAGGTACCACCACCTGGCCAAGTTGACACATGAACCTGACCATGACACATCCTATTTCTATTTTTTGTTATTACCTTTCAGTTTTTTCTGCAGGAAGTGCATGTTTCGGGAATCAAACCCGGGTCTCCCACATGGAAGGCAAGCATTCTACCACTGAACCACCTGTGCACCCTTCCCTTTAAATTTTTAATATGTGTTTTAAAATAAAAACACATATTAGTGTTTAAAGTAAAACAATATGTCTGTATTTGTCCTGAATAAATCAAAGACCTTAAAAAGTTTTAACTCTGATTTCACTTCCATCTTCAATATTATTATTGTCAACTGTTTCAACTACTTTAGTTCCACCTTGTTTTTGTTCTCCCCCAACAGCTTTATTTTATTAAATCAATACTTCTTTAAATTTATGAGTATGTTTATTAATTTCTTTGCTCACTGCTGATTCTAAAATCTCATTTTTCTTTGTTTAGTTGTCTTTTAACTGAAGAATTTTCTTGAAATCTGTGAAGAGTAAACTTGTGCAGTTTTTGTCAGAAAATATATTTTTCCCTTACTCCTTGATATTTTAGTTGGGCATAGAATTCTAGAAAGTATGTATATTTATGAATGCTTTATATGTGATATTTTCTTTAAAACAACTTTATTGGTGTAACTCACATACTATACACATCACCCATCTAAAAATGTACAATTTAGTGGTTTTAATATATTCAGAGTTGTGCAACTATCATAAATAATCAATTTTAGAACATTTTCATCTCTCCAGAAAGAAACGCCATACCTATTAGCGGTCACTCCCCATTCCCCTCCTTCTAGCCCCTGGCAGCCATTAATCTGCTTTCTGTCTCAATGGAATTGCCTATTCTGGACATTTCACATAAATGGAATCATACAATATATGATCTTTTGTGACTGGCTTCTTTCATTTAGCATAATGTTTTCAATTATGTTGCTGCATGTATCAGTACTTCATTCCTTTCTATTCCTTCCTATTGCCAATAGCCATTGTATGGATATATCACATTTTTGTCTAATCATCTATTGATAGACGTTTTGATTATTTCTACCTTTAGGCTGTTGTAGATAATGCTGTTATGAACATTAATGAACATGTCTTTGTTTAAAAATCTGTTTTCCATTCTTTTTAAGAGTAGAATTGCTAGGTCATATAATAATTGTATGTTTAACTTTTTGAGGAACCACCAAACTATTCCACTGTGACCACACTGTTTTATATTCCCATCAGCAATGTCTGAGGGGTTCAGCTTCTTCACATTTTTGTCGATACTTATTTTCCTTTTTATTTATTATTATTATCATTAGAGCCATACAAGTGGTTGTGAAGTGGTATCTTGTGGTTTGGTTTTCATTTCCCTAATGACTAGTGTTAATGCACATCTTTTCGCATACTTGTTGGCCATTTGTATATCTTTTTGCAAATACATGCCTTTCAAAAATTTTTCAACCCAAACAGAAATAGATAATGTAAAAAATGAAAGAAGTCTTTTATTCCTTTTCCCTTAATTTCTCAAAGGCTCAGAGAGAAACATTGTTTATAATTTGCTGTTTGTCTTTGTCTGTATGTATACTTTAAATAATGTTTGTACACAAATATTATATATACTTTTTTCTAAGCATCAACTTTTTTATTAAAGAGATATATGCTATTCTACTATCTACTTTTTAACAATAACTCAGTCATGGATATACAATAATTTAACCCTTTTCCTGTTAACAACTTTTAAGTTGTTTCCTTTTTATTTTTCATGTATTATACAGTGTTCCATAGAACCTTCTTTAACTTATTTGAGCATATCTACAGTATGAATTCCTAGAAATTTGGCTGACCCAAAGGATATGGGATATGCATCTTCAATATGTTAGTAGATTTTGTTGGCTTGTCCTTAAAAAAGCTAGTTTGAATTTACAACCCCAGAGCATGTCTGACTGCAATTTTTGTTTCTCTTTCTGGTTCCTTAGAATTTCCACATTGATTGTCCACAGTGGAAACCCGAAAAGATGAAAGCAGGAAAAAGAAATTAAACCAGGTGGGTAGTCACATTTTTCCTACCACTTTACCATATTCTGAGTACTTTGTTCTGTTTGAAGAAAAAAAGAAATAGGCTCCAAATGAAATTATAAAGGAATTTTAGCCCCATGAAGATGAGGCAGGCTGGCTCTTTTCATAAGTTACATGATGTTACTCCTGTATGTTTACAGTCATGATTCCATGTATGGTATATATCTTTATAGCATTGAAAAACATTTACTTCTGGTGGCTTAAAAAGAGAATAAATTTCTTCAGCCATATACTTAAACAGATGGACTCATACACAAGAGTTATTGGGAAATTTGACCATAATGCCAGTTTTCCTCTCCACCAAGTGTTTGATGTAAAGCTTTTTTCACAAAGACTAGGTCATGAGATGGGATTTTTTTTTTTCATGGGCAGTCTCTGGGAATTGAACCCAGGTCTTTGGAATGCCAGGCGAGAAAGTAATAGGAATTTTAATATAGTGATAGAGGAGTAAAAGCAGACAAAACCCAATTCAAAGAAAAAGTAGTCTGGTGAGGACAGATAGTACAGATCTCTTCCAGTTAGAAACAAATTGCAGTTCATAGATCATGAGTCGTCTACCCAGAAATGTGGCCTCTTGGGCCAGTGTTCATGTTCTTATGCTATCTAAATGTTTTTGGCAGCATAAATTAATTTTAAATCCAAGGTGATGAATAAAAGAAAAAATCCAAGGTAACATAACAATTAGCTGTTTACCTCAAGCATGACAATTTATCCTCAAATCTGGTGAATCTGTTTGCGTTAAGTAGGAATGCAGGGTCCACAGAGATCTGTGAACAAGACAGGAAGGAGCATCAAATGTACAGGAAAGAATACAAGAGGCATTAAACAAGTCACCTCACACTTGAGCCTCAGCATCCTCATATATATCTTTTTTAATTCATTATAGGTTTATAATGATAAATGAGGTGAGCGGTAATTCCATTTATATTTTAATCTTAAATATTATTTTCAAATTAATTTATTTAATCATGTAGATAAAACAACTCCACCTCTTATATTATTAAATGAGGGTAATAATTCTCACCTTTCTCCCTCTCAACTCATCATCGGTATTTTACATGCCCAATTGGGGCCTCCAGAAATCTCTGCTTTGTCATGTGACTTGTTGAAATCCTAAAGAAGATACTGGGACTCCTGTGGCTGCAGTTTATCTATCCCTATGATCAGGGTGTGCCAGGAAGCATTAGACTTGGGCTCAGCAAGACTTGGGCTCTTGCACTAGCAAGACTTGTATTTTTGCATTAGGGCCAGTCTGCAGGCATACAGCCCTCTTTCCGTTCAATCCATAATGATTAACCCACAAAGGGGAGGGAACAAACACTAAGAACCAGATGTGTGCTTGGCCACACCCTCAGTCAAAAGAGTGCCCTAAGGGCGGCTGCCGTGGCTCAGCAGGCAGAGCTCCGACCTGCCCTGCTGGAGGTCTGGAGTTCGATCCCTGGTGCCTCCTGCCCATATGCAAATTTAAAAAAAAAAAAGAGTGCCCTAAGAGCTTCTAGAACAACTTTTTATTTAACCATGTGCTAGAAATTATAAGAAGCACTTTTATGCTTCTTAATCTCAT
The DNA here is from genome assembly GCA_004026745.1 of Myrmecophaga tridactyla. Classification (NCBI taxonomy): domain Eukaryota; kingdom Metazoa; phylum Chordata; class Mammalia; order Pilosa; family Myrmecophagidae; genus Myrmecophaga; species Myrmecophaga tridactyla. Next base: position 15,402 of record PVIY010035137.1, read on the forward strand.
TTAGATTAGTTCCATGAGATATTATTATCCCCATTTTATAGATGAGGAAACTGAGGTTCAAAAAGTGAAATGGCTTGCACATGGTGGCATAGTTAAAAAAGAAGTATAACTGGACTCTATAGCCCAGTCTTTAGCCACTGTGCTGATAGCTTGCCATTCTGCTGGTACTCCTTCTGAGCAGTCCTTTCAGACATTGCAGAAGCCTCAGAGAAACAATGAGGTAGCCCCTCTACTCTCTTACAAATCTTGAAAATTCTGTGCAGAGCCCCCAGAAAAGTAAAATAATGATGTGGACCTGAATCCTGGGGGCAGACATCCATTTTAGCACATCCCTTCAGCCACTACTTTCCTCCAAGTAGATTAAATAGGGCTAATACCTTCCCACCACGTGGGCACAGCTTCACAGCAGGGAGCATGCCTACTCATCTCCCGGGTTATTTCCTTCTCATGTCAGTAAGGAGGACAGGCCATTCAGGAGGGGAAGCATATAGTTTCATCTATGAGAAGACTGCCACCTACTCTGACCTTCCAGGGACACCAAGGAGGCTGCCTATTGGTAGAAAACCCCTTTGAGAGAGTAGAAGGTGAATATCCTGCCTGGTTGAACAAGATATATCTGAAGGGCTGAGGCTGTGACCATGGTAGAGTTCATTGGAAACCATCAGTCAAAGCCTAAGTTGTTGTTTCATCCACAAAAATAGGATTTGTGCTTTTAGCCTATAAATGAGTGTTCTTATGCCAAGCCCTGGGCTAAGCCATTTATACCCAGTGTCTCATTAGGGGCTTCTGCTGTTGTCCATGTTTAACAGAGTAGGAAGCTGGGGCCAAGTTATGGAAACTGCAAAGAGACATAACCAGATGTCTTAGTTTGCCAGGGTTGCTTTGACAAATACCACATGATGGATTGGCTTAAACAACAAGAATACATTGTCTCTGTTTGAAAGGTTGGAAGTGAAAATAAAGATGTTGGCAAGGCCGTGCTTTCTCATGGAGTTGGCAGTGTTCTGGTGATGGCAGTTCTCTGACACATGGCAGTCTCCCTTTCTTGTGTGTGCTCTTCTGATTTCCAGGGACTTCTGGCTTTTCCCTATGGTTTTCTCTGACGTACTGCATCCAGTTTTCTTATAAAGTGAAGCATCAAGTCATACAGGTTAAGGCCCACCTGATTCGATTTGGCCATACCTTAACTAATAATAACATCTTCAAAAGGTCGTACTTACAAACGGTTCACACCCTCAGGAACATGAATTAAGATTTGAATATGTCTTTGGTGGGGGATTTGATTCAATCCCCAATACCAGAATTCCACTCCAAGTATTTTTTTAAAAGCACCACATCTTGTATTTTTTCTACTACACTAAAGCTATTTCTTAAACTTAGCTTCCCTTTTCAGATAGTAGTAAATATCACCCTTTCTTGTCATCAGCTAAGCTAGGCATCAAAAACCCATTATTTCTAATACTAACACAACCTTGCAAAGAAAGTATTATCACCCCTATTTTACAGATGAAGAACCTGAGGTTCAGAGAGATTAGGAATCTTGCCTGAATGCTGGGGTCAGGATTTGAACCCAAGGCTGACCTGAGACTGGAACTGGATCAATTATTTCTCCTATACTTTCTCCATTCCTTACTTCTCCAGGTTCCTATTAGGGGAGGAATAAAAAAAAGTTATGCATGTGTTTCCTTTAATCTCACAACAACTTTAAGAGTTGGTGACTGATAGCCCCATTTTAGAAAGAAACCAAGAGACAGAGAGCTGAAATGACATTCTCAGTATCACACAGCTAGTATTTGGTGGAGCCAGCATTCACATACTCTGACTGCAAATTCATCTCTCCATTCAGCTCCATCTCTTTGCAGTCAGGGCAGAATCTCTAGCCTCCTTTATTTCTCTGTCCTAGTCCTAAAAGTCCTAGGAATTTGGAGGATTTCCAGATCCTCTGAATTTCCTTCATGGTCATCCTTGTCTCCAGCATCCCTCCTAAGATTCCTCTTCTCTGTTGACAAAACAGAGGGTCTCATGTGGCAGGCCCTTACATTGGAGTTGAATCTCCCCAGCTGGTCCTTATCCTACAGTAGCTTCCTGAGCTACCAGGCTTTTGTTCTGTTCTGACTCGGTGCCTCTCGGGATCTCCTGGAAGCAGATGTTTATAATTAGAGGTAGCAGTCAACACCCAGGATTATTTATCTGACCAAGGCCAGTTTAGGAGGGCAAGCCTCCAAAGGGCCTTCTGTTCTGACTGTTGTTGGAGTATCAGAGCCCAGAGCCACTGAGCCTTGAGAATGATGGGATTATGTTAACTCTGGGGCTGGGGTTTTTGTTTTTGTTTTGTTTTCTTATAATCTTTATTGTGGTAATATACACATAGTGTAAAATTTTCCACTTTAACCACTTTCAAGTATACAATTAAGTGGTATTAATTACATTACAGTGTTGTGCTACCATTACCACCACTGGTTTCCCAAACTTTTCTATCACTCTAGACAGAAACTGTACCCACTAAATGACAGCCCCCCATTGCCCTTCTGCATACCTGCTGGTGTGTGTATATGTATGTATGTGATATAAAACTGTTTTTACTGTTAAAAACCATTCAGATTTTTTTAAATGTTTTATTGTAGTAACAAGTGTTCAAAGCAAAATTTATCTTTATAATCACTTTCAAGTGTACAACTTAGTAGTATTAATTATATTCACAATATTTGGTTAGTATCACCAATATCCATTACCCCAACTTTTTCATGACCTCAAACAGGAGCTCTGTACCCATTAAGCAATAACTTTCTCTTCTCACTCCAACCCATCCCCAGCCCCTGGTAACTTATAATCTATGAAATTTGCTTATTCTAGATATTTCATGTAAGTGAGATCATATAATATTTCTCTCTTTGTGTCTGGCTTATTTTAAAATGATGTCTTCCAGGTTTGTCCATGTTCTAGCATACATCAGAACTTCATTCCTTTTTATACTGAATAATATTCCATATTTTGTTTATCTATTCATCAGGTGATGGACACTGGGGATGTTTCCACCTTTTGGCATTATGGGGTAGGGGATGCAACTGGTTGATGTTCTTGGAGAGGTTGATATGTCTGCTGAGTTTCAGGGCTCCTCTGGCATAGGAACAATTTGGAGGTTTTAGGTTTCTGAAAAATAAAATGAGTGAAACTATTAGAGTCTCAGATAGAGCCCTGGGTATTCTTTAGGATTTTCAGGGATCCTGTTGGTTGAGGTTAGCATACCATGGCAATTTACAATATCCAGATAAGGTTCTTTTTTTCTATTATTAAATTTATTGAGATCTCTTCACACACCATACAGTCTGTCTAAAGTATATATTCAGTGGCTCACAGTATCGTCATATAGTTGTTTTTCATCACCATGATCATTTTTAGAGCATTTGTATCATTCCAGAAAAAGAAATAAAAAGGAAAAAAATGTACATCCCATACCCCTTACCCCTGCCATTCACTGACCACTAGTATTACAATCTACTCAGGTTTTTTTTTTTTTTACCCCTTATCCCCCCAATTTTTATTTATTCAGTTGTCCTTATTTTTTTTATTCATCTGTCTATACTGTGGATAAAAGAAGCATCACCCACAAGGTTTTCACAATCACACGGTCACACTGTAAAAGCTGTGTGGTTATATGATTATCTTAAAGAATCAAGGCTATTAGAATACAGTTCAACAGTTTCTCTAGCCACTCCAATATACCATAAACTAAAAAGGGATATCTATATAATGTGTAAGAATAACCTCCAGGATAATTGCTCAACTCTGTTTGAAATTTCTGTCACTGAAACTTTATTTTGTCTCATTTCTCTCTTCCCCTTTTGGTCAAGAAGGCTTTCGCAATCCCATGATGCTGGGTTCCAGCTCATCCCCTAGAGTCGTGTACCAAATTGCCAGGTAGATTTAAATCCTGGGAGTCATGTCCCACATAGAAGGGAGAGCAGGAGTTCACCTGCCTAACTGGCTTAAAGAGAGAGGCCACATCTGAGCAACAAGTGAGGTTCTCTGGGGGTGTCTCTTAGGCATAATTGTAAGGAGGCTTAGCTTCTCCTTTGCAGGAATAAGTTTCATGAGGGCAAGCACCAGGATCAAGGGCCTGGCCCATCAAATTGGCAGTCCCCACTGCTTGCAAGAATATCAGGAGTTCCCCACGTGAAGAAGTTTAATATTTCCACCTTTTCCCCCAGTCCTTCAAAGGAACTTTGCAATCTTCTACCCAGATTACCCTGGGATGTATCAGGGCATCACACTGACCTGTACAAACCAAGATCTCACTCCCTATTGAAGTTTCCGTGTAATTATGGTGTTTGAATAAGTTGACCATACAATTTAGATTAGCTACTGTGCTACCCAAAATATAAATTTTGCACCAAATAAACATCTCTTCCATTGGTCTCACACAGAAGTTGAAGTTTTAAAATATAGACCATATCATCCTTTGCCCTGTATTCTGATGTACCTTAGTCCTGTCCAAATCAGCTTCATTTATATCTCTAGTTGAAGTCTGATCATTTTTTCAACTTTTTAAACAGTTGCTGTATGGGATAATGCGGACTTTCATAGCTTCAGGGCTCTAACTTTGAGTCTCAGGTGTCCTACAAATACCCGAAGGTCCAGGGGACAACCAGGTTATACACAAACAGCTTAGCATCTCAGAATTTAGAAATAACAGTTACAACTCTGGAACAGATGTGACTGCTATAAGAGCTTACAATCTAGGAACCTTTACAATAGGCCTTCACCTGATAACCCCTGCTCTTGAATTAAGTTCTCAGAGTTTGCACATTATAATTAGTCCACATTAGTGAGGTATAATAATATTTGTCTTTTCATTTTTGGCTTATTTTATTCAACATACTGTCCTTAAGATTCATTCACCTAGTTGCATGCCTCAACTTCATTCCTTCTTGCAGCTGCTCAGTAGTCCCTTGTATGTATACACTGCAGTTCCCACTTCTATTCTTCAGTCGATGTGCCTTTAAGTCACTTCCATCCACTTTAAATTCAGACACCACCACCATGAACACTGGTATGCAAATGTCCATTTGTTTCCTGGCTCTTGGTTCTTCCAAGTATATACCTAATTACAGGTTTGCAGGATCATACAGCAACCCCACCCCTAGCCTACTGTGGAGCCACCACACTGCCCTTCAAGGGGGCAGCACCACTCTGCTTCCCTACCAACTGTGAATAGGTACATCTCTCCACATTTTCTACAGCACTTATATCTCTCTGTTCATTTTTAAACAGTTTATTCACACATCATAAAATCTAACCTAAATAAAAAGTCAGCGGTTCCCGGTATAATCACATAGCGATGTCTTCACCACTACAATCTATATGAGGACATTTCCATTACTTCTGCAAAGAATCCTCTACTCCCCCCCGCCCCCTCTTATTGACATTTAGCTTTTGCATATTGTCTTTGTTACATTCAGTGGAAGCATATTACAATGTTACTGTTAATTATAGACCTTAGTATGCATTGATTGTTTTTTCCCCATATACCATCCCATTTTCCACACCTTGCAATGTTGACATCCATTTCTTCTCCCTCATGCAGAAACATTCTTATATTTGTACATTTAATCACCATCATTGTCCGCTCTAGGCATCACTAAGTCATAATGTCTCAGTCTTTATCCTTTGTCTTTCCTTCTGGTGGCATACCCCCAGCCCTTCTTCCTCAACCATACTCACACTCAACTTCATTCAGCGTACTTCCAATATTGTGCTACTGTCAAATGGTATTGTGCTATCCATTTCTGGATCTTTACAATCAGTCCTGTTGAACATTCTGTACTCCTTCAGCCTAAATGCCCAATCCCTACCCTCTTTCTATCTCCTGATAACCTGTGTTCTCAACTTAAACTCTCAAAGTTCACTCATTAATGTTAGGTCATATTAGTGAGACCGTTCAGCATTTTCCTTTTGTTTCTGGCTCATTTCACTCAGAATAATGTCCTCAAGGTTTATCCATGTTGTCATATGCTTCATGATTTTATTTTGTCTTACAGCTGCGTAATACTCTATTGTATGTACATACCACAGTTTGTTTAGCCATTCATTGTTTCCTTCTTTTGGTAATCATGAGTAATGCCACTATAAATGTTGATATGCAAATGTCCGTTGCTACCACAAGCTCTTTAAGATGGTTCCCTATATTTTCTTCTAGGAGTTTTATAGTCCTGGCTCTCTTTTTTTTTTTTTTTGTATGCTGTATGGTGGGGTCACATTTCATTATTTTTCCATGTAAGTATCCTGTTATTATAGTACCATTTGTTGAGGTTTGTTTGTTTGGGAAATACATAGACCAGGACTCGAACCCAAATCTTCTGCATGGCAGGCAAGAATTCTACCACTGAACTACCTTGCACCCCTAGTCCTGTCTTTTTTATTTAGGTGTTTAACCCATTTCGAGTTAATTATAAGATGTGAATAGGGGTCCTTTCACGTTCTTTTGGATATGGATATCCAGTTCTCCCTACACCATTTATTCAAGAGACTGTTCTGTCTCAGTTGAGTCGACTTGGCAGCCTTGTCAAAAATCAATTAACCATGGATGTGAGGGTCTATTTCTGAACTCTCCATTTAATTCCATTGATCAATTTGTCTATCTTTATGTCAGTACCATGCTTTTTGACCATTGTAGCTTTGTAATATACTTTTAAGTCTGGACATGTAAGTCTTCAACTTCATTCTTTTTCAAGATATTTTTAGCTAGTCAGGGCCCGTTAGCCTTCCAAGTAAATTTGATCATTAGTTTTTCCATTTCTTCAAGAAATTCCATTTCTTCAAAGTTGGCTGTTGGAATTTGATTGGGATAGTGTTGATTTGGGTAGAACTGATATCTTTTTTTTTTTTTTTTTTTTTCACGTGGGCAGACACCAGGAATCAAACCCGGGTCTCCAGCATAGCTGGCAAGAACTCTGCCTGCTGAGCTGTTGTGGCCCGCCCAGAATTGATATCTTAATGATATTTAATGTGGAATGTCCCGTTTATTTACATCTTCTTTGATTTCTTTATGAAGGTTTTGTTGTTTTCTTTGTACAGACCCTTTATATCCTTGGTTAATTTATTCCTAGGTATTTGATTCTTTTAGTTGTGCTTATAAATGTTATAAATACTAAGCCCTTATTTGATATGTGGTTTCCAAATATTGTCTCCCATTGTGTAGGCTGCCTTTTTACTTTCCTGACAAAGTTCTTTGATGCACAAAAGTGTTTAATTTTGAGGTGATCCCATTTATTTATTTTTTTTTCAGTGCTCATACTTTGGATGTAAGGTCTAGAAAATTGCCTCCTGTTAGAGGATTTATGAGATATTTCCCAACATTTTCTTCTAAAAGTTTTATGGTCTTAGCTGTAATGATTAGGCCTTTGATCCATTTTGAGTTAATTTTTGTGCAGGGTATGAGATATGGATCCTCTTTCATTCATTTGCATATGAATATTCAATTCTCCAAATACCATTTATTGAAGAGGCTGCTCTGTCCCAGGTAGGTCGACTTGACCACCTTATTAAAGATCAATTGTTCATGACCTCCAGGGGTGAAAGTCTCCCTGGCAGCATGGGAGATGACTCTCAGGGATGAATCCAACCCTGGTACCCATGGGATCAACATCTCCATCCTGATCAAAAGGGGGAAAAGAAGTGTAACTAATAAAATATCTGACTAAGAGTTCAAATAGAGTTGAGAGGCTACACTGGAGGTCATTCTTACACAAGTTTCAGTTAGACATAGCAACCTATCATAACTTGCCAAACCCCAACCAAAACCATTCCAGCCAATTCTAAAGAACACCTAGGGCAATATATAAGACTCTAAAAAGGTTCCGTGCAGTAGGGTAACTTTCCAGAAACCAACAACCTCCAGATGCGTCCCTGGACCAGATAAGTCCTGAAACCTACAGGGCCCAACCTCTCCAGAGCATCAGCTAGTTCCATCTCCATACCCCATATTATTGACAGTCCCTTCCAATATGAGAAAGTTAGAATGGCCATAGTACAAATACCCCGAAAGAGTGGAATAGAAAGATCAAAGGTGATGGTGGAGGTATACAGAGAAGGTGGGGTTTAACAAATGAATATGATTGCTGAATCATTAAATTGAAATTTCTTTTAGTCTGTAGTATCTTACAGCAGCTAGAAATAAAAACCTAAAATGATGGAATTATAACCCATACCAAACTCTGAAATCTGTTCTCCAACTAAATGTTGTTCTGTGCTTTGAAATTTATTGATTTTTTATATATATCTTATTTTCACACACACACAAAAAGTCGATTCTGATGATAAAAAAAAGAAAATTTATTCCTTCTAGTTTCCTATATTCTGGAGCAGCTAGAAGGGAAAATCTGAGAGGATGGTATGGTAGCCCGTGACAAACTCTGGGATCTGTCCTGTAACCACTTGTTGAAGAGTGCTTTAAAAACTATTGCTTTCTTCTTTCTTTGTATATATGTTATATTATACAGTTTAAAAAGTTAAAAGAAAAAAAAGATCAGTTGTTCATAGATCAGAGGGTATATATCTGAACACTCAATTCAATTCCATTGGTCACTATGTCTAGCTTTATGTCAATACCATGCTGTTTGACCACAGGCCAGGTAGTGTGAGATAGACTCCCACCTCATTTTTCATTCTTGAGATATTTTTAGCTATTTGTTTATTGTTCTTTATATTTCTGCAAAGTAAGGTATGGGGATTTTAATTGGTATTGCATTGGATCTATAAATCAGTTTGGGTAGAATTGACATCTAAGCTATATTGATTCTTCTAATCCATGAAAATGGTATGCCCTTCCATTATTTAGGTCTTCTAGGATTTCTTTTAGCAATTTTTTGTAGTTTTCTATGTATGAGTCTTTTGTATCCTTAGTTAACTTACTCCTACATATTTTATTCTTTTCACTGCTATTGTAAATGGAATTTTTTCCTTGATAGCCTCCTCAGTTTGCTTATTACTAGTATATAGAAACACTCCTGAGTTTTGCATACTGATCTTGTATCCCACCACTTTGCTGAACTCCTGTATTAGCTCTTCTAACTTTGCTGTACATTTTTCAGGACTGTGTAAATATAGGATCATATCATCTGCACATAATGAAAGGTTTACTTCTTCTTTCCAATTTGGATGCCTTTTATTTCTTTTTCTTGTCTAATTGCTCTAGCTAGATTTTCTAGCACAATGTTGAATAACAGTAGTGACAGTGGACATCCTTGTCTTGTTCTAGATCGTAGGGGGAAAGCTTTCAGTCTTTCACCATTGAGTACAATGTTAGCTGTGAGTTTTTCATATATGCCCTTTATAATGTTGAGGAAGTTTCCTTTTATTCCTGTTTTTTGAAGTGTTTTTATCAAGAACAGATCCTGGATTTTGTCAGTTGCCTTTTCTGCATCAATTGATAAGACCATGGAATTTTTCCCCTTTGATTTGTTAATTACATTAATGTAACTTTCTTGTATTACATTAATTTTCTTACGTTGAACCACGCTTGCATTCCTATTATTATAAACCCCACTTGATTGTGGTGTATCATTCTTTTAATGTGCTTTTGGATTCAGTTTGCTAGCATTTTGTTGAGGATTTTTGCATCTGTATTCATTAGAGAGATTGCGCTGTAATATTCTTTCCTTGTAGTATCTTTTTAAAAATTTATTTATTAATTAAAAAAATAAAGAAACAAAATAAAACAGCATACATAATCAGTAAGTCACAATATCATCACTTAGTTGCATATTCATCATTTCTTAGAACATTTGCATTAATTCAGAAAATACAATAGAAAAAGAAATAAAATGAACACAGGAAAGAGAAAAAAAAAGATTATACCTACCATACCCCTTACCCCTTGCTTTCATTGATCACTAGCATTTAAACTAAATTTATTTTAGCATTTGTTCCCCCTATTATTTATTTTTATTCCATATGTTCTACTCCTTTGTTGACAAGGTAGATAAAACGAGCATCAGACACAAGGTTTTCACAATCACACAGTCACCTTGTGACAGCTGTATCATTATTCAATCATCCTCAAGAAACATGGCTACTGGAACACAGCTCTGCATTTTCAGGCAGTTCCCTCCAGCCTCTCCATTACGTCTTGAATAACAAGATGATATCTACTTGATGCATAAGAATAACCTCCAGGATAACCTCTCGACTCTGTTTGGAATCTCTCAGCCATTGACATTTTGTCTCATTTCCCTCTTCCCCTTTTTGGTTGAGAAGGTTTTCTCAATCCCTTTATGCTAAGTCTCAGCTCATTCTAGGGTTTTTCTCAGTCCCTTGATGCTGAGTCTCCATTCATTCCAAGATCTCTGTCCCATGTTGCCAGGAAGGTCCACACCCCTGGGAGTCATGTCCCACGTAGACAGAGGGAAGGTGGTGAGACTGCTCGTTGTGTTGGCTGGAGAGAGGGGCCACATCTGAGCAACAAAAGAGGCTCTCTTGGGGGTGACTCTTAGGCCTAAATTTTAAGTAGACTTGACCTATCCTTTGCAGGGTTAAGTTTCATATGAACAAACCCCAAGACTGGGGGCTCTGCCTATAGCTTTGGTTGTCCACACTGCTTGTGAGAATCTCAAGAATTCAACTTGGGGAAGTTGAATTTCTCCCCGTTCTCACCACTTCCTGAAGGGGGCTTTGCAGATACTTTTCCACTCACTGATCGAATCACTCTGGGATTCATCGGGGCGTCACTCTGGACAAACCAGCAAAATCTCATGTCCTACCTGAGATTCCAAGTACTTATGGCATTCAATCAAACTATCTATATAAGTTATATTAGGAAATGCACTAGTCAAAATATAAATTTTGTAACTAATAAACATTTTTTGCTTTAGTCTCACACAGAAGGTGACATTTTAAAATATTAATTACCATCTATTTTCAGTACCCTGCAATAATGACATTCCTTGGTTCTTCCTCATGTAAAAACATTTTTAAAATTGTACCTTGTACATTTCACTATTATTATACACTCTAGGCATTCCTAGATTATACCATCTCAATCTTTAACATCTATCTTTCTTTCTGATTTCATTTATGTCCCCAGCCCTCCTCCCTCTATCATTCTCACATGCAGCTTCATTCAGTGTTTTAACATAATTATATTACAGTTAGGTAGTATTGTACTGTCCATTTCTGAGTTTTT
>PVIY010035138.1:0-26639 GCA_004026745.1 Myrmecophaga tridactyla
TCAAATGAAATGTGAAGTAGCTTTTTTTAATTTCTGAGAAAGCATACTTCCAATTTCAGGAAATTATCAGGGGTAAAGAGGAGCATTATATTTTGATGAAGAGGTAAATTTTCGAAGAAGACATATCAATGCTCAGCATGTTTACATCTAAGAACAGAATGTTAAAATATGTGAGGCCAAAACTGATTGAAATGTAAGAAGTAGATGTTTTAGTTTCCTAGGCTGCTTTAAGCATATGTCATGAAATGGTTTGACTTTAAACAATGGAAACTTATTAGCTAACAATTTGAGGCCAGAAAAATGTCTAAATCAAAACACCTATCAAGGTGATGCTTTCTTCCCTAAGACTGGCTGCCAGTGATCTTTGGCTCCTCTGCCACATGGCTAACATCTGCAGTCTCTTCCTTCTATTCTGGGCTCCACTGATTTTAGCTTCTTGCTCTTGTGGTTCTGTCTGTCTGTCTGTCTCTCTCTCTCTCTCTCTCTCTCTTTGTCTCTGTCTCTCTGTCTCTGTCTCTCTGTCTCTCTGTTTCTCTCTCTCTCTCTCCATTCCATTTAGAAAAGACTTCAATAAGAGGATTAAGACCCAGCCTGAATGAGATAGGTCATACCTTACCTGAAGCAGCCTCATCATAAGATCCTCTTAACAGGAGGTCTACACCCACAGGAATGAATTAAATTTAAACATGTTTTTCTGGGGTACATCCAGTTTCAAGCCACACAATATACTACCACAGCTGGAGGTTTCAGTATCTCTCTATTAGTAATTGACCAGCCTAGCAGACAGAAAATCAATAAGGATATAATTGAACTAAGTAACATCATCAATCAACTGGATCTAACTGAAATTTACAGATTTCATCAGCAGAATACATATTTGTCTAAAGCACATATGTAACCAACATAGACCACATCTTGGTACATAAAACACACATTAATAAATTTAAAAGACTACAAATTACAAAAAGAATGGTGTCAACAAGAGTGGAATCAAATTAGAAATAGATAGCATAAAACAGCAGGGAAATCCCAAAATATTTTTATGTTGATCAGTACACTTTCTAATAACACATAGATCAAAGAAGAAATCTCAAGAGATCTTACAAATATTTTAAACTAAATTAAAATGAAAATAAAAATTATCAAAATTTGAAGGATGTGGCACAAGAAGTGCTTTGGGGGAAATGTATAATATTAAATATGTATATTAAAAGGCAGAAAGTTCTAAAATCAATAATCTAGACTTCTGCCTTAGGAAACTAGAAAAATAGGTGCAAATAAAATCCAAAGTAAGTAGAATAATATAAATAATAAGAACTAGAGCAGAAATAAATGAAACTGAGAACAAGAAAATGATAGATAAAATCAATACCACTGAAAGAAGTATATTTGAAAAGATCAGTGAAATGACAAAACCTCTAGTCAGGCTACCCACAAGAAAGAGTGAATATGGAATTACTAATACCTCAAATAAAAGAGATGTCATCACTTCTGATCCCATGGCTCTTGAAAGGGTAATAAAGGAATATTCTTACCTTAGTTTCCTCACTGCTAAAACCAATACCATACAATGGGTTGACTTAACAGTGGACTCATGGTTTCAGAACCTAGAAGGTTTGTTTTTTCTTCAGTGTCAGTATCATCTGACTTTCCAGCAATCTTTGCAGTGCCCTGGTTTTTCTCTCACATGACAATGCAAATGGTGGCATCTTCTCCTTACTCCCTGGATTTCTTTGACTTCCACCTTCTGGCTGTTTTCTTTGGCTTCTATTCTACATCCCATTTCCTTTTACTTACAAAGGACTCAGCCACATTGACATAAGACCTTCTGTCACCCAGTCTGGGCACACCTCAATTTGTAACATATTCAGAATGTCCTGTTTACAAATGGATTCACACACAAGGGCCATGGCTTGGGATCTAAACATGCCTTTTGTGAGGACAGTATTCAAGTACCAACAACTATGAATAACCCCACACTCACAAATTTGAAAAATTAGAGGAAATGAACAAATTCTTTCATACAAGGCAAAATATATTCTATATGGCCTATAATTATTAAAGAAGTTGAATCAACAATTAATAAACTTCTGGGATGGAATGTTTTTTATATAAATCATCAACAATATCTTCCAGGAGATAGAAGTAGAAGGAATACTTCCTAACTTATTTCATGATGCCAGCATTCTTCCAATACTAAAGAAGAGTAATCATGGGAATGGAAAATTACAGACCAATTCCATCATGAATATAGATGGAAAATCCTCAATGAAATATTAGCAAACCATATCAAACAGTAATTGCAATGAATTATATAACATTAACAAATGGGATTTTTTCTAGGTATTGAATACCAGTTTAACATTAAACAATAAATTAATATAATCCATATTAGCAATAAGCTAAAGAAGAAAAATCATATAATCATATCTATCATATAACCAGATACACCATTTTATTGTCAACATCCAGTCATGATAAAATTTCTCATAAAACTAAGAATAGAAGTGAATTTAGTCAAGTTAATAAAGAATAGCTACAAGAAACCCACAGCATCATACTTAAAGTTAAGAAGCTAGATGCTTTCTTCTTAAGATTTGGAATATGGCAAGTTTATCTCCCCTTTGCACTCCTAATGAACAATGCTCTGGAAGTCCTATGTAATACAATAGGAAAGAAAAAGGCATTAAATGTATACAGATTGGGAAGGAAGAAATAAAACCATCTTTACAGATGAAATGACTGTCAATGTAGAAAACCATGAAGAATTGACAAAAGCCCTAAAATCAATAAGCAATTATAAAATGTTTACAGGAGTAAAAGTTAATACACAAAGTCAATTTCTTTCCTATATACCAACAATGAACATTTGGAAATTGATAATAAAAACATAATTTCATTACTACCCCCAAAAATTAAAAACTGATGTATAAATCTAATAAAGTATACACAAGGTCTATAGAAACAAAATTATAAAATGCTGGTGAAAGAAACTAAACAAGATCTAGATAAATTTACCTTTCATGTTTATATATTGAAAGCTCAATATGGTTCTTCCCTTCTTGAGCTAAAGATTTAACAGAATCCTAATCAAAGTCCCAGCAAATTCTTTTGTAGATAATTCCAAATTAATTCTACAGTTTATTTGGAAAGGTGAACCTAGAATAACCATCACAATACTGAAGAAAAACCAAGTCAAAGGATGGGCACTGTCTGACTTCAAGATTTACTATAAAGCGACAGTAATCAGGAGAATATGGTATTGATGAAAAATACAAAAAAAAAAAGAATCAATGAACTAGAATAAGGAGTCTGGATATAGATGCATGAAAATGTCAACTGATCTTGGACAAATTAGCAAAGACAATGCACTAGATAAAGAATTGTCTTTTCAACAAATTGCACCACACCAACTCGACATCTACATTTTTTTTTACATGAGCAGGCACCAGGAATTGAACTTGGGTCTCCGGCACAGCAAGTGAGAACTCTGCCTACTAAGCCACCATGGCCCACCCCACATCTACATTTTTTTAAAAAGTAATCTCAACACAAACCTTACAGCTTTCACAAAAATTAACCCAAAATGGATCATAGTTCCAAATGTAAATGTTAAATTATAAAATTAGAAGAAAACATAGGAGAAAGTCTAGGCAGCCTTAAGTTTGGTGATTACATTGAAATAATACCAAAAGAAAAAGCCATGGAAAAAATTGATAAGTTGGATTTCATTATGATTTAGAAAGTTCTGACCTTCAAATGAAACTGTTGAGAACAAAAAGAAAAGCTACAGACTGAGAAGAAGCATTTTCAAAGCGCATCCAAAATATACAAAGAGCTCTAAAAATTCAACAGCATCAAAATAAATATAATCACAAAGTAGGCTAAATATCTGAAAGACATCTCACCACAGATTATACACAAATGTCAAATAAGCACTTGAAAAGGCATTCAATGTCATATGTCATTAGTAAATTGCAAGTAAAAACAGCAATGTATGTAGTATGTAGATACTACCACATACTTATTAAAGGCTAACATAAAAAAAACACATGGACACTGCTTAAATGCATGGATGTGGAGCAACAGGATTTCATTGATTGATGATAGGAATGCAAAATGGTAAAGCTGTTTTCAATGACAGTTTGACAATTTCTTGCAAGACTAAACAGGCTTACCATCTGATCAAGCAGTTGTACTCTTAGGTATTTACTCAAATGAGCTGAAAACTTTATGTTTACACAAAAATTTGCAAATAGAAACAAACGAGGAAATGTATTAATTGACTGACATTAAGTTTTCATTTTACGTAATAGTTCTCCCATATTGGAGAGCAGCTATCCATTGTTCAGTATTGTATGTCCGGTCTGATAGGATATCCCTGCTGGACCCAATGATTTATCAACACATAAAACAGCTGTGACCTCTCTGCAGTTCTGTGAGGGCATTCCATTGTTCAGTTTTCTCAGAAAGCCCCTAAAGATGGATTTTTTTTTTAACTCTTGGAAAATCCTTTCCTAGAAAGTGGTCCCTTGTGGCAATTCCCAATGCACTGGATCATTTACTTAAAAAACTTGCATGCACACTACTCACTAAGTAATTGCATGTTGATAATAGTTTTACTATAGCCCTGAATTTTGAAAATGGTTGATTAAGTACAAAATTTTAGTTTTACAATTTCTTGCCTTGAGTTTCTTAAAAATATTTCTCCAAGGTAGTAAAATTTTAGATGCTGCTAACACGCCTTTCTGCACCAAACTTGTTCTTTTTTCCCCTTTTTTCTTGATTTTTTATCATATTCTCAAAGCACCTCTTTCAAGTGTAATTTTATCGAGATATATTCATCCAGCAAAATCCATCCAAAGTACACAATAAGTGGTTCACAGTAGTACCACATGGTTATGCATTCATCGTCATGATCAATTATAAACATTTGCCTTACTCAAGAAAAAGAAATAAACAGAAAAAGGAAATCCCAAGCATTCTATACCCTTTATCTCCTCCCGCCTTTATTGAACCCTAGTATTTTATGCTAGCCAATTTAAAAACAAACAATATAAATGTTCTGGTTTGCAAGCATCCAGAATGTGATATACCAGAAATGGAACACCTTTAAAAAGGGGGAATTTATTAAGGTGAAAGTTTACAGTTTTAAGGTCATTAAAATGTTCCAATTAAAGCAAGGATATAGAAATGTCCAATCTAAGACATCCAGGGAATGACACCTTGGTCCACAGAGATCAGTGATGTTCAGGATTTCTCTCTCAACTGGAAAGGCACATAGAGAACATGGTGACATCTGCTAGCTTCCTCTCTAGGCTTCATGAAGCTCCCCAGGAGTGTTTCTTTTCTCCATCTCTAAAGGTCTATGGCTGCTTGGGCTCTGTGGTTCTCATGACTCTCAGGCTTTCTTCAAAATGTTTCCACTTTGAAAGGATTCCGGTAAACTAATCAAGACTCACCTGGAAGGGTGGGGTCACATCTCTCTCTAATCAAAGGTTAATGCCCACAATTGGGTGTGCCACATCTCCGTGGAGATAATGTAATCAGGTTTCCAACATACAGTGCTGCATAAGGATTAAAAGAAATAGCTGCCTCCATGAGATGGATCAGGACTAAAACATGGCTTTTCTAGGGTGCATAATCCTTTCAAACCAGCACAACAGGTAAGTTAAAAGTTAACTAAGACAGTGTAGCATTGTCAAAGATAGATATAGATCAATGGAGCAGAATAAAACATCCAGAAGTAGATCCATTAGAACACTGGAAACCTGTTCATTTGTCTGTTTGTTTGTTTTGTTATTATTATTTTTTTTTTTTTGCTATATAGCTATACAATCATGATCAAAGATGAAGGCTACTGGATTACAGCTCAACAATTTCAAATATTGATTTCTAGCTATTCTAATACACTAGAAGCTAAAAAAAGATCTATGTAATAAGTCAGTAGTCATAATCATTTGTTAAATCCAAGTTTTTTCCATTACACCTCTTCCCTCTCATTTAATCATTCCCTCAATCTTCACAGATACCTGGGCAATGACCATTTTAACTTCCTCATGCTAGGAAGGAGTGTTGACCTTATGGGGTAGAGGTATGAGACTGGTTGATATTCTTGGAAAGACTGGTACCTCTGGGTTTCAGGGATTATCTGGCATAGGAACAATCAGGAGGCCTTAACTTTTGTAAAAAAATAAATGTATTAGGTAATACATTTGTAGAGACTTAGCTAGAGCCCAGGGTATTTAAGATTTTCAGAGATACTGTTGCTTGGGGCTTGGTATACTGTGGCAAATATCTGACTTCAGTATCTGGCTGAAGCTTGCATAAAAGTAACCTCCAGAATGACCTCTTGAATATATTTTAAATTTTTTAGCCACTGAAAATTTATTTTGTTCTAATTCTTTCCCCCATTTTGGTCAAGAAGGCATTCTCAATCTGAAATTGCCAGGACCTGGCTCATCCTTGGGAATTATGTCCTACATTTTCTGGGAGACTTATACCCCTGGGAGTCATGTGCATCCTTGGGAATTATGTCCTACATTTTCTGGGAGACTTATACCCCTGGGAGTCATGTGCATCCTTGGGAATTATGTCCTACATTTTCTGGGAGACTTATACCCCTGGGAGTCATGTGTCATGTAGGGGAGGGAGTAGTGATTTTACTTGAAGAATTGGCTTAGATAGTCCACATACAAGCAACAAAAGAGGTTCTCTTGAGATTACACTTTGGCATAATTATAAGTAGGATTAGCTGTACCATTGCTGAAATCATTTTCTTAAGGGCAACCCTCAATATTGATGGGTTGGCTTATTAAGTTGGAAGTCCCTAATGCTTGAGAAAATATCAGAAATTCCCAGGAGGCAAAGTTTAAATACTCCACATTTTTCCACAGTCCCTCAAGAGCCTTTGCAAATACTTTTTTTTAAATTTTCTGCCCAAAATACTCTGAAATATATCAGGGTATTACAGGAACCTATGCAGAATAACAAGATCTTATTCCCTATTCTAGGTGCCATGTAATTATGTTGTTTAAACAATCTACCAGGCAGGTTAAATTAGATAGTGTGCTACAGAAAATTTAAATGTTGGACCAAATAAACATTTCTTCCTTTGCTCTCACACATAATTTAGGTTTTAAAATGCAGATATTATTATCTTTTACTCTGTACTCTGATTTAACATGGTCCTAACTATGTCCATTTCATTCATATCCCTAATTGAATCTGATCTCTTTTCAAGCATTTTAAATAGTTGCTGTACAGAGTAATGCTAACTTTCAGAGCTGCAGAATTCTAACTCTGGGTCTCAGATGTTACACAAATACCCAACATTCCAGGGAACTACTAGGCTATACACAAATAACACACAGCATGTCATAATTTAAAAGTAACAGATAAAACTCAGGAATAGATGTGACTGCTCTAAGAGCTTACAATCTAGGAACCTTTACAGTGAGATTTCTTGAACATTCTGTATTCCTTAATTATATAATTGCCCAATCTCTGTCCACTTTCTATCCCCTGATAACCAATGCTCTTGAATTCAATCCTCAGAATTTGCTCATTATGTTATTTATGTGAGTGAGACCATACAATATTTATATTTTGTTTCTGGATTATTTCACTCAACATAATGTCCTGAATGTTCATTCACCTAATTGAATGCTCCAAGATGTCATTCTTTCCTGCAGCCACTCATATTTCAATGTATGTATACACTGCAGTTCACCATTCTGTTCATCAGTCAATGTACCTTTAGGCAACCTCCATCCACTGCAAATTATAAATAATGCTTCCATAAACCCCACTGTGAAAATGTCTATTTATGTACCTGCTTTCTGTTCTTCCAAATATATACCTAACAATGGGGTTTCAGGATCATGTGGCAACCCTATACTTAGCCTCCTGTGGAACCACCACGTTTCCTCTAGAGGGGCTGTGCAATTGTACTTCCCTACTAACAGTGAATAAGTTTATATCTCCCTCCACATCTTCTCCAGCACTTGTATCTTTCTGTTTATTTTTTTAAAAAAGTTTTATTCACACCCCATAAATCCATCCTAAATGCACAATCAAAGGCAGCTGGTATAATCACATTGTTACACATTCATTATCACAATCTATGTAAGAACATTTTCATTTCTTCCATGAAGTAAGAAGAAAAAAATGGAGAAATAACAGCAAGAATCCTATATGTCTCCATTATATGCCCCTCTTATTGACATTTAGCTGTAATGTTTTGCCTTTATTACAATTAATGAAAGAATATACAATGTTACTGCTAATGATAGACTCTGTTTGCATTAAATGTATTTTTCCATATACCATTCCATTTTCACACCTTGTAATGGTGACATTCATTTGTTCTCCTTCATGTGAAAATGTTCTTATATTTGTACATTTAATCGCCATTATTTTTCACTCTAGATTTTACTAAGTTATATAGTCTTGGTTTTTATTCTCTATCTTTCCTTCTGATTTCATATATGCTCCTAGCCTTCCACCTTTAGCTATATTCACATTCAACTTGTTCATTTTACTTACAATATTGTGCTACTATCACACAGTATTATGCTTTCCACTTCTGGATGTTTACAATTGATCCCATTAAACATTCTGTACTTCTTCCACTTCAAAATGCCCAATCTCCACCCTTTCTTTCTCCTGATAACCTGTGTTTTCAACTTTAATTCACAGAGTTTGTGCATTATAATTAGTTTACATTAGTGACCTACAGTATTTGTCATTTTCTTTCTGGCTTATTTCACTTAATAGAATATTTTCAAGGTTCATCTACTCTGTCCCATTCATCATGACTTTATTCCAACTTACAGCTATGTAATATCTCATTGTACGTATATACCACAGTTTGCTTATTCTTTCGTCCATTGATGGGCTTTTGGCTTTTTCCATATCTTGACAATAATGAGTAATACCTCTATAAACATCAGTTTGTGAATGTCCATCAGCATCCCTGCTTTCAGTTCTTCTGAGTATATACCTAGCAATGGGATAGATGGATCATACGGCAACTTGCTTCCTGAGGAATTGCCAAAGTGCCTTACAGAGTGGCTGCACCATTCTACATTCTCACCAGCACCGAATAAGTGTTCTTATTTCTCCAATCCTCTCCAGTACATATAATTATCTGCATTTTTAAAATAATGGCCATTCTAGTAGGTGTGAGATGATATCTTACTGTGGTTTTGATTTGCGTTTCCCTAATAATTAGTGAAGTTGAGCATCTTTTTCTATACTTTTGAGCTATTTGTATTTCCTCTTTGGAAAAGTGTCTATCCATTTATTTGCCCATTTTAAAATTGGATTGTTTGACTTTTTGCTTTTGAGTTGTAGGATCTCTTTATACATTCTGAATATTAAACCTTTATCCATTATGTGGTTTCCAAATACTGCTTCCCATTGTGTAGACTGCCTTTTATACTTTCCAGAAAAACTCCTTTGATATGCAAAAATATTCAATTTTGAGAGCATCCCATTTATCTATCTATCTCCTGGGATGTTTTCTGCTTGCATTTCCAAATGTCTTTGCCTGAACCTTATTCAAAATCTTTCCTTCTTAAAGGACTCTAGTAAGTTAAGACCCTACAGGAAAGGGTGGGGTCATATCTTTATGGATCCAATGTCATCAGAATGTCCCAACCACAATTCGGTGGGTCACATCTCCATGGAAACAACTTAATCAAAAGGTCCCGAACCCAACAATAGGTCTGCCCCCACAAAATTGGATTAGAAGACCCTAGCTTTTCTGGTATACATACATAACAGTTTCAAACCAGCACAAAAGGAAAGTCTTCTAGTCTTTCTCCATTAAGTATGGTGTTAACTGTGGGTTTTTCATATATTCCCTTTATCATGTTGAACAAGTTTCCTTCTATTCCTACCCTTTGTCAGATTTTCATCAAGAAAGGTTGCTGAATTTTTTCAAATGCCTTTTCTGCATCAATTGAGATGATATGGGTATTACCTCTTTGATTTATTGATGTGATTTATTGCATTAATTGATTTTCTTGAGTTGAATCACCCTTTCATACCTAGAATAAAACCAATTGGTACTGGTGTATAGTTAGTTTTATGTTCCACTGGATTTGATTTGAAAGTATTTTGTTGAGGAGTTTTGCATCTATATTCATTAAGGAGATTGGTTTGAAATTTTCTTTTCTTGTAGTATCTTTGTCTGGCTTTGGTACTAGGGTTATGCTGGCTTCATAGAATGAGTTAGGTAGCTTTCTCTCTTCTTCAGATTTTTTGGATGAATTTGAGCAGGATTGGTATTAATTCTTTCATGAATGTTTGGTAGAATTTACATGTGACGCCATCTGGTCTTGGGCTTTTCTCTTTGGAGAGGTTTTATTTCATAAATATATACTTATGTATACATATATATGTATGTGTGTTTATTTTAATCCTTCCTAGAGGAATAAAAATTTGAATGAAATGCATTCACTCCATAAATGCATTAGCAGTGAAACCTTTCCAGCAGAGTTTTCTCTGCTCCAGCCCAGAGGTTGTGTCTTAGAGCTGGGAAATGTGTTCCATCAGTCCTGCCAATTTAACAGTTTCTGCTTCTTGCTGAAAGCTGGAAGTGCATAATGGACACAAAGACAGATGGGTGGATGAACTAACTAGGACCCTGAAAAAAGCCCATGTGTTGAACTACTAAGCCTTTACCTTCCACATCATTTGGCACTCACCATGCTAAACCATTCACCATTATAGAGCCTAAACTTGCAAATGCACCAATGTGTTTGGAATCATCTGTTGCTCTGAAAGTGGGCAACATTTCAATGGTGTCTTGATAATTTTCATAGATTAGGCCAAGTAAAAATATTAGGCCATTCTGTTATAGTCCATGATTTGGGGCACTGCTTTGTCATGGACTGTCATGTGCCTGTCTTTCATCAGGAGATAATTCAGCAGGCATTTTGTTTGGTCTGTCTACAGCTAACTCCAGGTCCCTTTTGTTTGAGTGGTTGGGGACTTTATTGGAGACAGAGATATGTCTAAATCTCAAAGTTTTCAAAGTAACAGTAAACAAGTGACTCACTCTGGATTCTTTCAAAGTTTGTGTATTAGGCAGTGACCCAGAAGTCTCTCATTTTCTTCTATCACTGCCCAGTACCTGGCTGATCTTTTTTGATTTGCATTCTAAGTGCCTGCTGGAGATCTCAGAAGCAAGATCTACCCTCAAACTCCCATGAGCTTTGGTGACAAAATGAACTGTAGTAAAACTCAGTAGCCAAAAAGGAATAAGGCAGGGGCTAATTCAATGATTGGTTTATTGAGGTCTTCTATTTCTTATTGATTCAATTTAGTTGTTCATGCTTTTCTAGGAAGTTGTCCATTTCTAGGAAGTTTGTCCATTTGTGTCTAAATTGTCTAACTTGTGGGCATATAGTTGCTCACAGTATCACCCCATTATCTCTTTTATTGTTTCTGTGTCAGTGTAATGTCCCTTCTTTCCCATTTATGATTTTATTTATTTGCATCATCTCTTTTTTTCTTTGTCAGCGTAGCTAAGGGTCCATCAATTTGTTAATTTTATCAAATGACCAACTTCTGATTTTGTTGATTCTGTCTATTGTTTTCAGGTTCTAAAATTCATTTATTTCTGCTTTAATCTTTGTTATTTATTTCCTTCTGTTTTCTTTGGTATTAGTTTGTTGTTCTTTCTCTAGTTCCTCCAGGTGATCAATATGTCCTCAATTTTTGCTTTCTCATTTTTTAATATAGGCAGTAAGGGCAGTAGATTTCCCTCTGAGCACTTACCTTTGCTGCATTCAATAAGTTTTGATATGCTGTGTTCTCATTTTCATTTGCCTCAAGATATTTACTGATATCTCTTGTAATTTCTTCTTTGATCCATTGTTGGTTTAAAAGTGTGCCATTTAGCCTCAGTTTGCTTGTGAGTTTTTCAGCCCTCTGCCTGTTATTGATTTCCAACTTCATTCCATTATAGAAAGTGTTTCCTATAATTTTGTTCTTTTTAAATTTATTAAGCAATTGAGAAAAATATGTACCCTTCTCTTGTTGGGTGCAATGTCCAGTAAATATCTGTTAAGTCTAGTGCATTTATCATAGTATTCAAGATCTCTGTTTCTTTATTTAATCCTTAGTCTGCATTTTTTTATCCATCGAAGTCAGCACCATATTGAAAGCTCCAACTATCATTGTAGAGGTGTCTCTTTCTTCCTTCAGTGTTATCAGTAATTGCCTCATGTAATTTGGGGGTGTCCTGGCCCAGCGCAGAAATATTTATGATTGTTGCCTCTTCTTGATGAATTGTTCCTTTTATAATACATAGTGTTTTCTTTGGCTCATAATTATTTTACATTTGAAGTCTAATTTCTCTGATATTAGTATAGCTACCCCCACTATTTTCTGGTTGTTGAAATATCTTTTTCCAAATTTTCACTTCCACCCTATTTTTATCCTTGGACCTAAAGTGAGTTTCTTGAAGACAGCATATAGGCTGGATCCTATTTTGGTTGGTTTGGTTGGTTGGTTGGTTCTTTTTTGTAAATTCATTCTGCCGGTCTGTCTTTTATTTGGGGAATTTAATCAATTAACATTTGATGTTATTACTGTGAGGGCATCGCTTTCGTCAACCATTGTTACCCTTTTAGTTACCCTTTCTGATGGTCTTCATTTCTACGCTCTCTGCAAACCTCACTCTTCTGTTTTTTTCCCTGCCTAGCCGAATTCTCTCAGTGTCTGTTTATCTGTTTATCTATTTATCTCTCCATTACTTTTGAAGGGCAGTTTTGCCAGATATAAAATTCTTGGTGGCAGTTTTCTCTTTCAGTGTCTTAAATATATGGTACCGCTGTCTTCTTGCCTCATTGATTTCCGCCAAGAAATATATACTTAGACTTACTGAGTTTCCCTCGTATGTGATGCATTAATTTTATCTTGCTGCTTTCTTTGTCTTTGGCATTTGCCAATCTGATTAGTAAATGTCTGGGAGCAGATTCATTTGGAAGTGTTCTGCTGGGATACACCTGTCCTTCTTGGATCTGTAATTTTATGTCTTTCATTATAGTTAGATAATTTTCAGTACTGATTTTCTCCATTATTCTTTCTGTTCCTTTTCCCTTCTCTGCTCCTTCTGAAACACCCATAAAACATATAGTCATATGCTTCAAGTTTTTCCATTCTTTTCTCTATCTGTTTTTTATATGTAAGATTTCACGTCTTGTCCTCTGTCACTAATCCTTGTTCTGCCTCTTCAAATCTGTTGTTGTATGTCTCCATTGTGTTTTTCATCTCTTTAATTGTTCCTTTCATTCCCATAAGTTCTGCCATTTGTTTTTGCAAGTTTTTGAGTTCTTCTATGTAGTCACCCATTGTCTTCTCTATATCTTACAACTCTTTTGCCACATTTCCCTTCAATTCATTAAATTGATTTGGAATATTTATTTGAACATCTTTAATTAGTTGTTTCCACTTCTGTATCTCATTTGAAGTGTTAGATTTTTCCTTTGAGGTTTCTATATGGCTCATGATTTTTCAACATCATCTAAGCATCTGATTTTCTTGAGTTTATTCTAGAGATCATTTTCTCTCTTTTGCCTAAAGTTTTCTTGTTGGATGGCTTTGTCTGTATCTTTTATTTAATAATTCATTCCACTTATTCTAGACATCCAATATAGTTTCTGTTAAACTAATCAGAATTTTTCAGCTTTTGTTTTTCTGATCCTTGCCCTGCCCATATGGAAGTTTTTGAGATTGCCCTTTTGTGTGTGTGTGCAGCTGTTTCATCTCTAAGAAGAAGTTGTCTCTTCCCTCTTACTCCTCAGAGAATGTTGATTTTTGTGTGTGTGTGTGGTTTTCTTTGCCTCTATATGTTTTTACCATTCCTTCATTAACTCTAGAAACTTTTTAAATTTTATTTTATTTATTAAACATACCAACATACAAACACAAACATTCTTACCATGTGCTCTTTCCATTCTACATATATAATCAGTAACTCCTAATATCATCACATAGTTGTATATTCATCATCATGAGCATTTCTTAGAACATTTGCATCAATTCAAAAAAAGAAATAAAAAGAAAACAGAAAAAAATTCATACATACCATACCCCTTACCCCTCCTTTTCATTGATCACTAGCATTTCAATCAAATTAAATTTATTTTAACATTTGTTCCCCCTATTATTTATTTACTTTTAATCCATATGCCGTACTCATCTGTCGATAAGGTAGATAAAAGGAGCATCAGGCACAAGGTTTTCACAATCACACAGTCACATTGAGAAAGCTATATCAGTATACAGTCATCATCAAGAAACACGGCTACTGGAACACAGCTCTGCATTTTCAGGCAGTTCCCTCCAGCCTCTCCATTACACCTTACCTAAAAAGGTAATACCTATATTATGCGTAAGAATAACCTCCAGGATAACCTCTCAACTCTGTGTGAAATCTCTCAGCCATTGACACTTTTGTCTCATTCTGCTCTTCCCCCTTTTGGTAGAGAAGGTTTTCTCAATCCCTCAATGCTGAGTCCCAGCTCATTCCAGGATTTCTGTCCCATGTTGCCCGGAAGGTCCACACCCCTGGGAGTCATGTCCCACCTAGAGAGGGAGAAGGCAGTGAGCTTGCTTGTTGTGTTTACTGAGAGAGAGAGGCCACATCTGAGCAACAAAAGAGGTTCTCTTGGGGGTGACTCTTAGGCCTAATTTTAAGTAGGCTTATCCTATCTAGGGTTAAGTTTCATATGAACAAACCCCAAGATTGGGAGCTCAGCCTATTGCTTTGATTGTCCCCACTGCTTGTGAGAATATCAAGAATTCTCCACTTTGGGAAGTTGAATTTTCCCCCCTTCTCTTTTTGCAAATAATTTTTCTTCACTGTTCAAATCACTCTGGGATTCATCGGGGCATCACTCTGGACAAACCTAGAAAATCTCATGCCCTACTCAAGGTTCCATGTACTATGGTGTTAAATTAAGCTGTCCACATAAATTATATTAGGAAATGCACTAGTCAAAATATAAATTTTGTACCAAATAAACATTCTTTGCTTTAGTCTCACACATAACTTAGAGTTTTAAAATATTAATCATCATCTATTTTCAATACTCTGCAGTATTGACATTCCTTTGTTCTTTCTCACACAAAAACATTTTTTAAATTTGTACATTTAGTCACTATCATTATACACTCTAGGCATTGCTGGATTATACTATCTCAGTCTTTATCATCTGCCTTTTCTTCTGATTTCATTTGTGCCCCCAGGCCTCCTCCCTCTATCATTCTAACATTCAGCTTCATTCAGTGTTCTAATATTATTGTATTACAATTAGGTAATATTGTGCTATCTATTTCTGAATGTTTACACTCAGTTCTGTTGCACAATCTGTATCCCTTCAGCTCCAATTACCCAATATCTACCCTATTTCTATCTCCTGATGGTCTCTGTTACCAACTGAAGTTTTCCAAGTTCATTCACTAATGTCAGTTCATATCAATGAGACCGTACAGCATTTGTCCTTTTGTTTCTGGCTAATCTCACTCAGCATAATGTCCTTAAGGTCCATCCATGTTGTTACATAATTCATAACTTTATTCTATCTTACAGATGCATAATATTCCATTGTATATATATAACACAGCTTGTTTAGTTACTCATCTGTTGATAGACATTTAGGCTATTTCCATCTCTTGGAGGTCTGGCTCTGGGAGGAGGGTTTCCCCAGATAGGATTGACCCCAGTCAGATTTGCCCAGAGAAGACAGACCCAGGACTCATGAAGGGGGTGTAACCAGTATCAAGTTCCCCTGGAAATGAGACTCAGCAGGTTGCCAGTCTTTCCTGTGAAGCCCCATAATTCTGTGCTTTTTCTGTCCTGCCCATCAGATGGCAATTTTTAGCCCACTGCTCCCCACCAGCATAATGAGTTACCATGCCTTAATTCTCAGCAGACCCTGTCTCTGCCAGGTGTGGTTGAGACAGAGGCTGATGCTGAAGGCAATCTTAAACTGTTTCTATTTTCCAGGTTCCCTGTGTCTGAATTCTCTAAATAACAGTCACCATCTGTACTGGGCCTTGAACCCCATTTTTAAAGGGATGCACGGGTTGTAGGTACATTTCAGCCCTTGTTTCCTGTGGGATGGACAAGTTACTGTTCTCTCTAACTGTCCCTTTTTATTCCCTGTAGGGAACATGTTCAAGAGAGGCTTTTTTCCACTTTGGGTAGTTTGGAACTATTCCATGTTTGAGACAGGCTGGTCTCCTGTTTTTATAAGTTGAAACTGCTGCTGATATCCCAAATTCTTTGATTGAAATCTTCCACTTGTGCTGGGCTCTGTTCCCCCTTTCTTTGGGAAGATAAGCCCTTTGAGGAATTATCTCCTTCACTGATTAGTTGATTTATCTCTCAGGCATTCCTTAATTCTGTGCTTGCCTGGGGCAGTGCTGAAAACTGAATGCCTACTGCTTTCTTTAATGAACTGCTGAAATGTTTTTTTAAAAAAAGAAAAAGAAGAAGAAAAGTATTTTTCAGAGCCAGTCCCCAGCCACCTGGATTTGCTATCATGAGCCAGAGTTGTACCTGTTTCTATGTGTTCCTTGGTGCACAACCCTTTTCCAGTATTCTGAGCTCAGCCAACTCCAGAAACATGTTTTTTTGTTTTTCTCATAAGCTCTGCTTCCTCCCTACTGGGAGTGAAGCTGCTATAGATCTCTGAGTTTATTTCTCGTTTGCTTGTTAGGATTATTTGTACTTGAAGCTACTATTTAGCAGTCTGAATTTGTAATCAAATCCACAACTGGATCATTATTGAACTCTCCTTTCCTTACTCCTAGTAGAGAGCCCTTCTGTTTCCCACCAGGTGAGTCCCAGGTCAGCCTGCCATGTCCATGGGGTAGTGTCAGCTCCACAGCATGGAAGAATTTACTTGAAGTTCTGTGCTCTGATTTCAGCCCTTCTACATGGGTAGATCAGATTGGTGCATGATATGCAACCCAGGAGTCTCTCAAATAGTTGTCCCAGACTGTTCTTGGCTATTTACTAGCTGTCCTAGAGGACAAACTAAATCCCACCCCTCCCTATGCCACCATCTTGACCCACCTCTTAATGTCATTTTTAAATAGTTTAAAAGGTTATATCAGTGTGCATGGGTGATTCAATGGGAGAATGCTCACCTTTGATAGGGGAGACCTGAGTTCAATTCCTGGACTATGCACCTGCCCCCGATTAAAAAAAAAGGTTATATCACAGAATTGATTTTTCTAGACAATTTTTCCTAGTTAAATAGCTATTTTCAAAATGTGATTTCTTTTTTTATGTTTGAAAAGTGTTACTCTAATATTAAAATATATGTTATTAAAATATTAAATATTAAATTTTAGTTCTTGCTTTTCCTTCTGGTTGTTTCTAATCTTTAAATGATCAAATTATATTCATGTTGGATCTTCTTTGCCTGTCTTTTATGGCTATTATTTTATCTCTATATTTTAAATATTAATTTACTGTTCTAATTTTTTGTTTCTCTTCATTTAAAATCTTATGTTTGCCATCAAACACTCTATAGAAACATTCAAATTTTGTAATTTGTCCTTCTTTTCTGAAATTATTTTTTCAGCCTCCTTTCTGCAATTTGTTAGTTCTGGTTTTACCTTTTCCTGTATTTATATTTGCTTACATTTGTACATTCTCTTTCTTCATTATAATAGTTTGTTTCATGGGTTGTTATTTCACATGTGTGTGCATATTTATCTTCTATAAAATTTGATTCTTAATTTATTTTCTCATCATAGCTAAGTATTTCTAATGCATTTTGTATATTTATATTCATTCTTTTTTTTACTTTTCTCATACCAGCAATAGTAAGGGAGCCAATGAAGGATATGGTGGTAGGTTTAATTTCTTAGTTCAAGGGCAAATTCTTATCTTTCTCCAATAAAGAACTGTTTTCCCAATGTTTGATGGTTTCCTTTTCTGTCGCTCATCATCTTCTTGTATTCTATTTGGTTTTAATATGGTAACTCAACACTCCTCTTTGTTTTGTTACTAAGCTTACAAGGGATTTCTCACTCTTCAAAAATGGCTCCTTCATCATGACATAGAGCCTTTCCAAGGATGCTACATTTGGTGATTAGGACTCTACAAAGCTTTCCTTGCTTTTCAACAAAAATTAATCCTTAGATCCATTAGCTCTCAGACATGTTTGAATTATTTCCTTCCACTTATGGAAGAGTCTTCTCCTTCTGGGGAAGAATCCTTTTTAATGATATGTGTATTCCCACACCAGGATCCCAAGTCATTATCCTCTCTTCCTTTCCATCTCCATCTAACATGTATGTCTGATGTGGGCCCTGAAGCCAAATTTATATGTTTCAGATATGTATTTCACCATTATATATGTAAAGAAGGTTAATAATTTCTGTCTTCTATTAACGCTGGAGTTGTGGTCTATAGGAATTTTATTTGATGACATATTGATATGGAGTACAGATTAGGGAGACACCATTGTCCTAGGGAAATTTATAACTATGGTTTCATTTTTATATTGATAAATAAAAAATACTTTACATAATCTAAATATGTAAGTATGAGCTACAATATTAAAAACATAGTATAAATCTTTCAAATGACAACAAGGGAAAGAATTTAAACACTGATTATATCACAAAACCTTGTAAAAATAAACAACATTCAACTATAGGTGTCAGAAATATTTATAAAACAAGGAAAACAAATTTACACCAATATTGAGTATGGATCACAATGTAACTATCAAACAAATATGAACCCAGGGACTAATATTTACAATTGTAAAAAGAGCTAAAAACTCCAAGGGATACAATAGCCATAAATCTTGCCTCAACAAATGAAAAACTTTAAAAATTTATAAAGCAAAATGGAAGAAAGTACAAGGCAAATTCAATATATACACTACAGCACAAAAAATTTTCTGGTTGCAAGTTCAGATAATAAAGAAACATCCTTCCAAATAATATCATGTATTACTCTAGCAAACAAATAGATCCTTAAACTATTTAGTGACAAATATTAAATAGTTTCAGATGCCTTTAAATACTTATAAAAATTAAATAGAAACAAACCTTAATAAATCTCTAAATGAAGAAATTTTAGAAATGCTACTCCCATTCCCATCATTATGCTCATTTAGTAGAAACTGCTGGCACCTTTCCTAAGACCAACTCCAAAGGAATTAAAGAGTAAGACAAAAAAAATGAGAATAAACCCTTGGGAATAAGCTTGTTTTATAATGGTTCTGCCAGAGTAGTATTTGCTTTAGCTTGTGGAAAGAGCTACATATGTATAATACTAATAGGATAAAATAAGATACTATGTCAGGATGGTGTTTTAGCTTGTTAGAGCTACCAAAGTGCAATATACCAGAAATGGAATGGCTTTTAAAAAGGGAATTCATTAAGTTGCAAGTTCAGAGTTCTAAGGCCATGAAAATGTTCAAACTAAGGCAGCAACAAGAGGTTACATTTACTCAGGAAAGGCTGATACCATCTGGAACATTTCTGTCAGTTGGAAAGGCACATGGCAATGTCTGCTAGCTATCTCTCCTGGCTTCTCATTTCATAAGGATTTCCCAGGGGTGTTTTCTTTTGCATCTCCCAAAGGAGGTGGCTGTGTGGGCTTTGAAGCTTTTTCCAAAAATGGTTCCCTCTTAAAGGGCTCCAGTAAGCAACCCTACCTTGAGTGGGTAGAGACACAACTCCATGGAAATCACCTAATGAAAAGTTACACCCACAATGGGGTGGGTCACATCTCCATGGAAACAATCAAAAAGACCTCACCCAACAATACTGAATTAGGAATAAAGAACATGGCTTTTCTGGGGTACAGAATAGTTTCAAACTAGCACAGACAGTAAGATTTTATTACCTTCAAACTCTCAGTGCCTGAACCCCCATATGAAAATTCAGACCTCTGACGCAGGTGTCATCAGGAATGAAATAAAACTATGTTGCTGGAAAAAATGTTACCTGGAGTCTAACCAGACTCTGAAACTTGATTTCCAACCTTAGTCTTTCAAATACCTAGGGCTGATGAGGTATAATCCAAAGAGAACTTCCCCTCAGATATACTTCTCCTTGCTGATAGATGGCAATACCTTGACACTATGAATTGTTTTCTTGGCATGAAGATGGATTAATTGCGTCATTCTTAAGTGTGACAATTTCCATCCTGGGACTCATCTCTACCCCATTTTACTTCACTGGAGCTGATTTGAGCAGAGGTCTGACATTTAATACTTTCTTTAGATATATTACTAAACGCATTCTCAATATCCTCTTTTGAAATATACAACCACAGATAAAAAAAATGTATGTGTTTGAAATTGCCTATTATTGATAGTTGAGAACAATAGCTGGCTGAGGGGAGGTCACGGGAAATTTGTTGCACCCATGGCATGGAAGTAGGCATTGCTGAGGACCTAAGGTGGGTGTGACTAGGGTCAAGTGGAACCCATGAAAGAGCTGATAGTTGTATCCTCTTCATAACATGGAGCATGACCTCTTGTCTATGTTAGCTAAGAAAGGAGTTGTCATGGTCAGGGACATGTGTCAACTTGGCCAAGTTCTGGTACCTGTTTATCTGGTTGGGCAAGCGCTGGCCTGTCTGTTGCAATGAGGACATTTCATAGGATTAGATCATGATCATGTCAGCTGCATCCACAGCTGATTCCATTTGTAATCAGCCAAGGGGAGTGTCTTCTACAATGAGTGAAGCTTAATCTAATCATGGGAAGCCTTTTAGGGAGGATTCAGAAGAGACAGGTGCCATTCCTGCTTTGGCTGGTGAGCCTCTCCTGTGGAGTTCATCCAGACCCTCCATTGGAGTCCTTGGCTTCACAGCCTGCCCTGTGGATTTTGGACTCTGCATTCCTGCGGCCATATGAGACACTTTTATAAATTTTATATTTGCAAGTGTTCCCTGTTGATTCTGTTTCTCTAGAGAACCCTAACTAATACAGGAGTACAGAAGGAAATGGCATAGTAAAATGATGTCTGCACTCTTCTGTATGTGCCAAACTCACTCCTGACTACCTAAAATTTCACAGACAGAAGTGAAGGAAAGGCCAAATAATGAAAAATAAACTTGCTCATCTTTCCAACAAAGACTTTAATCCAGTGTCACAACCAAAATTGATAGAAAAAGGAAGATATAAGTGAATATAATGTAATTCAATACATGTAATTCAATACAATATCTTCAGTTTAATATTTTAAACCAAAAGCTAGTACTAATATTCAATTTGACAAAATGTATCTGCATTTTATATATTAATTTCATTCCAGAGGTTACTAGTCAAAAAAATTTAACAAATAAATTAATGAAAATTTATAGCATATTTATATAAGCATATTGTTTCATCTCTGAGAAATATTTATAATAATGTATGAATTTGAGATAAATGTGAAGAAGCATTTATTTAAATAAATTTAATAGTGGCAAAAACTCAGCTTATATGAATCTAATATTTTATTTCACGTAAATGCATGTTTGGGACACATGAAAGCATGAGGAGTGTTAGCTTGAGGGGTATTTTTAATTTGGTGAAAAATTTCTAATGATTAAAGTTAGTTTCATGAAAACTAAAGCAATGGATATCTGATCCATTAACTTAATTTATCTATATTATGCTAATTGCCAGTTAAGCAATTCTGTTAATGAGATTAGTAGCTATCTTGTAAAGACAGTATCTATCTTGTAAAGACAAAATTGAATTGGCATTCCACAATGTGGCATGGATTTCATTTAATTAACCTCCAAATTATTGAGCATTTATTAGATGCAAGGGCCAATTTTGAATCTACAAAAGGAATGAATAGTCCCGTAAGGAGCTTATATAGAAAGAATTACTTGTCAATACAGTTTTTCTAAACATTAAATGATTTAAGATCGCAGACTAGAAAGGGGGTCAGGGAAAGCTCAGAGGAATGGCAAAAGGCTTTTAGAGGGAATAGAAGAATGAGTACCAGATTATTGGAACTTAAGATTTCAGAACGAATTATAAAATTTTGATTTTGCACTATGTTGGTACCCTTAGATTGTTTAAGCTTAAAATTCATGACATTAGTTTCACTTTATTCATTCAGAGCAATTTCTGTCTCAATATTCAAAGAAGAAGATAACAACTACTTTCTGGGGTCCTCCTTCCAAGAGGAATATTCCTGTGATAGGAGTGAGGCCAGGTTTGGAAGGAGGAATAAGGTGGTGATGAAAACTGTTTCAGAATGAATTGAAGGAAGTAAAAATTCAGAGATTAATTTGGTTGACATCGTAACTTGAGGAAACATAGCCAAAGATAAAGTAAGAAGAGAAATTCAGGTTCATGTTTTGGAAAATCTTGAATAACAAAGTTTAAATAATGTACTGATGTGTTTAAAACGCTATTTTAAGAAGTTTGACCTGGAACTGGATTGTAGTATGTATTTGACAGGGAGGAAAATAATATTTAATGAGTTTCATTGTGCCAAGTTTAATGTTAGGTGTTTTCTCACGTTTATTCTTCCATTCAACAATTACACAATGCCAACCTATGTTCCCATCACAAAACTAAGCACTAGTCATATACTGGTGTGCAAAACAAACAAGTTATTCAATCACATGGTGCGTAGGGGCCAGTGAGAAGAACAGTGGATAGAGAGTTACCAAAATAATTTTATATTGTGCTTAGTGCTCTGAAAAAAATTAAAATGGTAGTATGTAATCGTGACCAGCTGGAGTTGGGACTTAATGTACAATGGTTAGGAATCTCCCCCTGGAAGGTGGCATTTGCATTATGTGCTACAGCGGTTGGGGGTGGAGATGTGGCAGTGGGGCTGTCCTTGAGGAAAATGTTAGAGGGCAAAAAGAATTGTGCCACTCAATGAAGGATAGGGAGACAGGGAAGGCGCAGTGCAGTAGTTATTACTACTCAGAGGTAAATATTAGCTTTTCTATGCTATAGTTAAGAAAATGGAATCAATTCAAATAGAGATCCCAGAGATACTAAATTGTACCAAGTTCAAAACTACTATTATTAACCATAAAGACTTTATAATAATAAATGTCTGGTAATTAAGGATTTCATTTAGTTGCTATATTTTCCACATAGTAAAGTTGAACATAGATATAATGACTGTGAAGAAATTATTGTGTAGGATTTGTCTGTTTATTTTCCCCAATTCATAGTTTTTTCCTAAGTAAGAGCTAAAAAATTCTTTAGCTAGCATAGCTTTGTTCCAATAAACTCAGTATTTTTAATACTTATTCATTCAACAAAATATATCATACATACAAAATAGTTAAGTGTGTGCATGTGTGCACGATATGTGTGTGTATATGTGTGTCTGTATATAAATACATATATATTAAATGACATGTATATGTGGTTTAAGAATAATGTTAGAATCAACCATGCACTCCCTATTGAGCTTAAGAGAGAGCATTAAAATCAAGTTTATAATTAGCCCTTTACATGTTCTTTCCCACTAGTCTGTGGGTTGTTCATAAAAGACAGGGAAAGCTCATTGTTCATCTTTATAATCTCTGCTTTCAAAGCAGTGTGTGACACCTTATTTATGCTTGATAAATATCCATTGACTACTTATAGGTGCACATGGGTATAGCTATGTATACCTTTTTCATAAAGATCCCAGATTTTCATTCAAGTCTATTCTTTTCTGTTCAAATAACTTTCTACTGCAATACAACAATAGTTAGAGTATTTTGAAAATCTATATGACATTCCCTTTGCAAAGCAAAGCTAAGATCTATTTATATACTATGACTTTTAAGGTTTCATAACTGTTATAGCTGCTATTCTTCTCTTTGTCATTTTATGCATAAAATGATGTCTTCAGGTCCTTTGTTTAAAGATCACAATAAAATATCTTGAGGTTTTTACGTTTGGTGTAAGAAGTCTATGTATGCAGAGGAGTACACTGTAACATGAGTTAATGACATGCTTTGGGAAAATAATCTTGAGATAAGAAATAACAGGGGGTGCACAGGGGTTCAGTAGTAGAATGCTCGCCTTTCATGCAGGACACCCCGGTTCGATTCCCAGACCATGCACCCAAAAGGAAAAAAAAAGGGGGAAAAAAAAAAAGAAATAACAGGAAGGTATTTGGAGCCCAGCTCAGCAGACCCCAGTTGATACTTATAAAATTAATAAAAGAACAATCTCCTTTGATTATTTTACTTTTGGCTGGTCTTTATTCCTTCATTGTTTCATTAATTGCCATCCAAAGTAATTTTGTTACTTTGCAAAACACATAATTTATGAACATGTTCTCTTATGTAAGCATGCCTACAGTCTTTAGCAGATAGAGCCTCCAAATATCAAAGCAGCAGCTTGAGACCTTCTATATAACTAAAGTGGGATTATGTTTCCATTTTCATGTTTGTATTCACCAATTTAAAAGCAAAATCACTCATGCAACAAGGGAGATGAGATGGCTGACAGCACTACGGAATGCTAAGGGCTGTAATTTTCCAACCTGGGGCAAGTTCCATGATTAAAAAAGAAAGGAAAAAATTCAGATATCCACGGGCAATTTTAAAAGTGCAACTTGGAATGAAATTACTATATCATTTTAGCATTTCACAATATAATATCTTGAGTTACAAGCATTTCTTTCCGTTTACAATTTATCTGATAATTAATTATCATGCCTAATGTACAGCTGAAAGCTGTTCATAACCAAAAGTTGGTAATGCAGAGAGATTCATTGTTATATGAATAAAAGCATCAGTTCTGAAAATTATCTTCAAATCCATGGATTTTCATATATGGACTTTGGCAGCAAAACACTGCATACATATTCAACACATTATGTTAGATATTTGTGTTTATAAATATACATTTCATATTTAATGAAATGAATAAAAGTACCAAGGGCTTTATTAACATCTTCATCCCAGCTAATAAAAAACCAAAATACAAATGTTCTAAAGTAATTAACTGGCTTACATTATCTAACATTCTGAGACTAAAGCTAAAAAATGCTGTTCTTGCTTAGATACAAGTGCGACATATTAAATGATGTTGTACGTTTGCTAAATAAAAGGTTCCAGGGAGACAAGACAGAATTCAAGAAAACATTCTATTGTCTAAAGCAAAATGGCTTTGTCAAGGAAACAACCAGAAGAGAGACAGGAGCCATTTGTAGTACAAACAACTTGGTGCTGAACTGCTGACATCATGGGCATTAATCAGCAGTGGGGCCTGAAGTTTCTCTACCTTCTCCCTGGCTCTTTCTTCAATTTCTCTGACCCCTAGACCATGAGTATATGTGTTTGGCTCCATGAAGAAGGGCGCTGATTTCTGCAGGTTTTATCACCTGGGCAGAAGCAACAAAAAATGGGCACAGATTACAGTTCATTCTCTTGGGATTCTAAATCGTATTCATGGGGTTCCAGTTCATTCTTAGGGGCTTGCAGTCTGCTCACAGTTTTTGCTTCTTCATTCTCTGCCTGTGGACTTTGCATTCTAACATAAGAGGTAGAGACAGGGCAGGCCACAGTGGCTTAGCGGCAAGAACACTTGCCTGCCATGCCAGAGGACCCGGGTTCGATTCCTGGTGCCTGCCCATTTAAAAAAAAAAAAAAAAGAGGTAGAGTCAGCCTTGCAGAAACTACTTAGACAGCCCCACAATTACAATATCTAATTTCCTGTAATAAATCTGTCACCTATCTATCACTCCATCTCTATCTATCTATCTATCTATCCATCATCTAACTATATATTTCCTTTACTAGTTATGCTTTTCTAATTGTTCCCTGCCTCATACCTATCAATAGCACTGGAGAAAAAATAAGAAGTTAACATTGGGACATTATTAACTAAACCATAGACTTCATGTGGATGCTTCCAGCTCTCCTAATGTCTTTTCAGGGTTCCAGAATTCGATCCAGAGTACCATATCCCAGTCAGTTGTCGTTCTTCCTTGGAGGCTTCCAATTTGAGACAGTTCCATGGTCTTTTCTTTCCTTTCTTTTCACTTCATGACCTTGACAGTTTTAAAGCTTCCTGGTTACTTTAGAATGACCCTCTATTTGAGTTTTACTGATAATTTCTCATTATGGATTGGAGGTATGTGTTTGGGGAAAGAATCAAAGACATGAAATGTCCTTTTTAATTTTCACAGCTATTTCTTTTCCTCATGGTTGAGCAAAATATTTTGCATGTTTTCAGAATTCTATGTAATTCTGCAATAAATATGTCAAAAATTTAGGTTCAATTAAAAATTTAAACCATAAAATTCCAATAAAGTAATCTTATATCTGACTAATATGAAAATGGAGAAAGAGGATAGAAACAGGAAAGTGGATGTAGGGAGAGAAGAAGAAAGAGAAAAGGAGAGAAGGAAGAAAGGAAAGATGGCAGGAAGGAAGGAAGGAAGAAAGGAAGGAAGGAAAGGGGGAAGTTGGGAAGGGGGAAGGAAAAGATGAGAATAAAAGGCCCATCACAGTTTATAATAATGTATCCAGTGGCAAATATGTATTGTTCTCTATTCATCCAATCAGATTTATGGTCTATTCTTTAACAGATCTCTAGGTAGTAAGAAAACACAGATTGTTTTATGTGTTATGACTCCTAAGAATTTCATATACTTGGAAATTATCTGTA
>PVIY010035139.1:0-26582 GCA_004026745.1 Myrmecophaga tridactyla
ACTAGAAATACGAATGAGTTCTCACAAGAATTACTTCAAAGATATGATTCTTGTATAAAGAGTGTTTAAGTCCAGGGTACATGAGGAAACCTGCTATTGCATATCACGAGCTATGTTCAAAAGGAAACCATCAGCACTACCACAGCAACAGCAGAGGTAAATAATGGGGGGAGGGACAAGAGTTAAGAGGAGAGGTCTCTTATTTGGTGGTGGTACGTTTATTGGTTTTCTGTCTCTTGGGAACAATGAAATTATCTAAAATACAGAATGTTGATGGACTATGGACTTTGGGCCCTCTACATGATGCCTGATGAATGCAGGTGGCTGAAGGCTGAAGCAGATTGGTGATATATATACAGATGGTATATACTTATGAATGAAGGTTATGCTGCTACAGAAAGGAACAATATTGTGAGGCATGTAATGATATGAATGAACATGTGAGGCATTTGGTGAGACAAAATAAGCCTGAAATGAAAAAACAAAAATGGTATGGTCACCTTTAGAAAATGCTTATAAGGAAACAGGGGCCTAGATTGTAAGTTAGAATAGACACATTAAGTTCAGAGTGGTGATTATTATTTCTGGATTTTGAGAGGCTGTCTTATATATATAACCTGATACATGAAGATAAGAATGAAGTTGAACAGGTTGGGGTTAAAGTAATTCAGAATACAGGGGTAAGGAAGGCAGTGTCTACATTTTAGAACCACACATATTCTTTGAGACCAATGGAAGAAAGTTTTATTTGACCTGGAACTGAAATTTTCTGTAGTGCATAATCTAATTCAACCTATCTGTATAACTCATTTGAACAACTGAAACACAGGAAGCACAGAATAAAAAAGAGGTCCTTTATTCCTGTATCAATTATTGTAATGCCTGGAACCATCCTAGAGTATATTAAGCAGATAATCAATAAGTATTGGCAAAGTTCCCTGAGGGAGCGGAGAAAGAATATGGAACTATTAAACCTTACCATCAGGGAATCTCCTGATACTGTGTCAAACTTTAGGGACACCCAAATCAGTAGGCCATACCCTTGATCATGAAGCTTACTCTTGTGACACTTATGTAAGTAGTGGAGAAGCTTAGACTACCTACAGGCATGCCTAAGAGTTACTTCTGGAGGACCTCTGTTGTTGCTCAGATGTTGCCTCACTCTCTCTAAGCCCAACTCTGCAAGTGAAATCATTGCCCTTCACCCTATGTGGGACATGACATCCAGGGGTGAAAGTCTCCCTGTCAGCATGGGAGATGATTTTCAGGGATGAATCCAGACCTGGCACTGTGGAATCAACAATTCCATCCTGACCAAAAGGGGAGAAAGAACTGTAATTAATAAAGTATCAGTGGTAGAGAGAGTTCAAATAGAGTTGAGAGGCTACTCTGGAGGTTGCTGTTACACAAGCTTCAGTCAGCACTTGCTATCTATCATAACCTGCCAACCCCCAACCAGGATCATTCCAGCCAATTCTAAAGAACACCTAGGGCAATATATAAGATTCCACAAGGGTCCCAGGCACTAGAGTAAGTTTCCAGAACCCTACAATCTCTAGATGGGTCCCTGGTCCAGGTAAGTCCTGAAACCTAGCCCAGCCTCTCCAGAATATCAGATAGTTCCACCTCCCTATCCCATATTAGTGACTGACCCTTCTAATATCAAAATTTTAGAATTTCCATAGCCCAAACAACCACAAAGAGAGGTATGGAAAGATCAAAGTTGATGGTAGAATTATACATAGCAGTTAGGTCTTAGCAAGTGAATATGAATGCTGAATCATTAAATTGATATCTCTTTTAGTCTCCAGTATTTTAGAGCAGCTAGAAGTAAAAACCTAAAATTGTGATACTGTAACACATGTCAAAGTCTGAATTATGTTCTACAACTAACTGTGGTGCTGTGCTTTGATATTTATAGCTTTTTTGTATATATGTTATAGTTCACAAAAAAAGAAGGAAAAAAAATCAATTGTGATGATAAAATGTATTTAAGCCCTCTAGCCTCCTATATTCTGGAGCAGTTAGAAGGAAAAATATGAGGGTTCGTATGGTAGCCCATGACAAACTCTGGGACCTGGCCTGTAACCACTTGTTAAAGAATGCTTTGAAAACTATTGCTTTTTTTATTTCTTTGCTTTGTATATATGTTATACTATACAATTTAAAAAAATACATTAAAAGGAGCTCGGCCTATTACTTGTCACAAAGAAAGTTCTCCAGAAATCATAACCTCATCATCGCGATTTCATAGGCAGCCTTCTGCCCTAGGAGATATAAACTCTAATCTGCTCCAGTTGGTGTATATTTGATAAATTACTGACTGTGGCTTCTCCCCAAAATAGTGGTTTGAGAAGGAAATAGAGGTGGTACCCCTTGAAATAAACCCAGAATAACAACAACCAGTTCAAAAATGGGTTAGTTCCACATGGCGACAAGTATTAATCCTCCCTTCCTTTTTCTGCCATATCAACACAATTCTTACATCTGACTCAGAGAAGCAGAGAGAACAGTTCACTCCTTGGGCTTAATATGTTCAAAAAGTCACAAAATCTGGTCTTGACCAGAACCTTAGGTTTCGATTACTTTAAAGCCCACACACTGCGTAAGTGGTTTTCACAGGAAAAGTGTTGCATAGAGAAGCTGAGCGACTCATCTGAGCCCACACTGCCAGGAGCGGCCAGAATTCCTGACTCTAGCACAGGGCTCCAGCTCTCCATCAACAGGAAACAACTTTGGAATTTTTCCTTCTTTTAATTTATATTACATCCCATCCACTCCCTCTTTTGTAATACTGGCAACACGCAAGCAAAGAAGGAGGGAAAGAGCTTGTTTTGGTATCTTTCTTCTTGGTCTTAGGACACAGCCCTCCACAGACACGGTATTTCTGCAGATAGTCACAGCCAGTTTGCAAAACGTGCAGCTCTGCCAGGCTGGGGCATCTCACTCCTGCAGCAAGCATTGCACTCCCGGCTGGACACTAACACAGAGAACCTGGACCTGGCACGGAGCACGTGTGCATGGAAGTTGTTGATCCTCCAAAAAATGGACCACAGCCTTTTTTCTAGTAAGGGGAGAGCTGAGAAATTACAGTTCTAAGGTCACTGAAAATGTGTGTACAGATGCAACAACAGTTCTATTAATCATTTAACTGTTCTTTCACCCTAAATCAAGTTTAGGGGGGAAAAATAAGCATTTCTACCACCCCCACCCTCATCCCCCACCAAAAAGAAGGTCTTCTAAGCATTTTGTCCTAACATGAAACCTTTCCAAAAGGCATTCTTTCCAAATTAGAAATATGGATTTCCTATTTCCCTTCTGGAAAGAATGACACTATCCCCTCATTTCAAGGAGGGCACTTAGAAAAGGGATAACTGAAATTCAAAAATGTTCACAGGTCATTTGGATACTAAGCTGAATGACTATAAAACTTAAAAGCATTCAAAAATATTTTCCTGTGAAAACCAGACATGTATTATAAGTGACGAAAGCAGCAACCACTAAAAAGTGAAATATCGGTGCTCATAGAAAGGAAAACTATTGTGTTAATTAATATTCTTATTCTTCTCTGAAGATTCCCAGCCTTTTCCATCCGTCCTAGGGGGATCTAGTGATATTCTAGAGAACTCAGTATTTGCCACTAGGGAAAATGGGACGCTCCTCTTTTACCGGGGGAATATATTCAAAGACTATAACAAACTCACATTACACTATTTGTCCCCAGGATCTTACCTGTGAATATTGGATACGCTTGCAGTGATCATGATCCCATAGCACATTAACACCAGCACAAAAAGATGTATGGAGTACCTTTAAGACACAATAGTATAAAAAAAGTTATAAAAAATAAAAACAACAACAACAAAAAGACACAGTGGTGGGGGCCACTGATATATTTCGTGTTAACATATGTACTGACCATCTATACTGCCTACCCCAGCTACACTGTCCATCCCCACCCCTGCCAAAAAAAGCAAGTGGTCAATTATACTTTGTGTAAGAGAAAAATAAACAAAAAAGTATTTTTGTTCTATGTAATGAAGACACTATAGTATACATTGAAATGACACTAAGAAATGATGAAATAGCCTGTCAACTGCAGTGGTAACAATGTCAGAGATCCATAAATGGAATACATGTTTTATATATATATATATACATACACACAATTGGGAGTCTAGAAGACAGGAGCTCTTTCTTTAGGGGTTTATCCGGGAACAAGGCTTTTAC
The DNA here is from genome assembly GCA_004026745.1 of Myrmecophaga tridactyla. Classification (NCBI taxonomy): domain Eukaryota; kingdom Metazoa; phylum Chordata; class Mammalia; order Pilosa; family Myrmecophagidae; genus Myrmecophaga; species Myrmecophaga tridactyla. Next base: position 4,231 of record PVIY010035139.1, read on the forward strand.
CTGGTGGCTGACTCAAAATGCTCCCCCTTTTTCCCGGACATGCACCCCCCCCCAAAAAAAAAAGAGAGAGAGAGAAATGCTCCCCCTTCTTCCCAGACCATGCATTTCTAGAAGTCATTCTGCTAGAAATGTTGGCCTTCAAACGTCTTCCCCAAGAAGTGGCGCCATCCATGGTTGCCGAGCTGAGCAGGTGCAGGAGAGCCCAGCCCTCGGGCATCCCTGTCAGAGCGAGTCCCGGTCCCCCAGACCTGACCCAAACCCATTGCTCTGCTCACTGTGTGATGAGTGCCCTCTCCCCGAAAGGAACACAAGAAACACGCCAACATTCACAACCACTAGAACAGGCTCCTTGTGGGGGAAAATACAAAACCTTATAGCATACCACTCACACGGCCAAGGGAGAATTTTAGGAAAAACTTTACTATGTTGACTTCTACTGAGGAGTCAGTTTATTGTTTCCAAGTTCTCACAGCAAATGGAGATTGCTACAATTTCACCATTACTTTATATTAAGGGTAAAAATTAGGCATTTACCTTGGGCAGGAAGATGCCAAGAATATTGTCAGAAAATACCCAAATGATAAGGATTAGAATATATGAGGCTCATACTCACCAGCCAAAGCAAAAGATGACGAAAGAGATGCCAAAACCAGTGGCAAAGGTGTGCCGGACTCCGGGGCTGGCTTTACCAGGACTTAAGTAGAGGCGAAACCAGAAAGCAGCAAACAAAGCAAAGAGCTGGCATGCCACAAAATTCACCTAAGCAGGGGTGCAAAACGAGAGAATTAAAAACCTTGACTGTTTGGCCTATGTGAGAACCTTTCCTAGATTTTTCATACTTCTACATGAAGATGAACACGAACTTGGATTTTTTTCCTCAGTGGACTGTTTATTTGGAGGAGGAGAGAAAGACTGAAAAGCTAACTATATCTTCATCTAGTGTAAGAAGTGGTGAATCCAATAGTTTTGTTTTTTCAACCCTTTAAGACTAGGCCAAGGGCTACTTTCCTACCCACAGCAGGAGACTTTTGGATATAATGGAAATAAGAAAACAGAAGTCTGCTTGCTAGGTCTCTTCCTCTCCCAGCTCCGGCACGATCCTAAAATAAAAAATGCCTCCTTTTAAAGATGCAAATGATATCAAATCAAGTGCTGAAAAACGGTTCTCTCATTTAGTATCTAAGAAAAGAAATCAAATGTCTCTCCAAAATGATCAACTGGTTCCTGACTCTAATTTTCTCACTTTAACACCAAATAAGCAAGCTCACTATGTGAAGATGCATTCAAAAAGAAAAACAGATTCGTTCAAAAAGAGAAATAGCTTTCTATTAAATTTCCAATGCCAAAACTGTCCAATTATACAGGGTAAGAACGGAATTTCTTAGAAAAATGTCAGTGACCTCTCGTGAATATTTTTACCTAAAAGATGATTGCCTGAAACCTATAGGAAAGATCAGCTGATTTAAAACAGAACGAAACAATAAGTAATATCCAAGCAGACCTAACAGGCATTTTTGTGGTTTAAATTTGCTTAAATTAAATTCCAAATACATTTAGTGTATTAATCACAACTGGAAAAAGTAATTTAAACTTTTCAGAGTCTTCAGATTGAAATCTTTAGAAGCAATACACTCTGGAAGGCACTTAATTGAAAAGAGACTGAAGATATAATAAACAAACCCAAAGCTTCAGCATCAGTGGTTTTTCATGCTATAATAAACTGTTAGCTATTAGCGAAGTTCCTTAGAGCTGTGCTCCGAAGTCAGGCTGGAAGGAGAAAACATCAGTCTCATCTAGCTCATGTGTCTTCCCAATTAAAAACAACAATGCTTTGGATTCCTTGTAACTCATAGAAAACATTATTTTGGGAATATTTGTTTATTTGAGGGAAATTATATATGTTTGGAGATAATTCTTCACCAATTTTACCAAAAAAAAACAAAAAAAGCAAGTTCCTGCTACTGCCCACCCTCACTTTCTACTTGGGAAGACAGAGAGGATGTGACAAGGATTCTGTCCTACATGATTTGGTCAGATCTTTTTACCCAGCCTAAACAGCCAACAACTGACCCGCATACACACAAAAATATATACATATAGAAAAATAACCATTTCAGCAGGGTTCAAACTCTGAAGGATACAGCAACTGAAAAGCCAAAGATTTATGATCATCCTTGGGTGTTCACTCACATGTCTTTCATTCTCAGACCAGGGACCAACCCATAGTCACAGCAAAACACATTGACCCCGGAGAGTGGCCACAAGGGAATGTGCTCCACCCCTGTGGTTTGGTCAGAAATCAGTGAACATCCTTACATAGGAGAAAAGACAGAAGGAGGGGGGCAGGATAGAGCAGGGGTCCCCAAGAGCAGGTCCCCAGAGCAGCAGCATCTGCTTGACCTGGAGACTTGCTGGAAATGCAAATTCTGGACCCCACCCCATACATCCAGAATCGGACATTTCAGAGGGGGTGGGGCAGCAATCCGGATGTTAAAAGCCCAGGGTAATTCTGATGCACATTCAAAGTTTGAGAATGACTGGGATGGAAAGCACGATTCCTGTGTTCAAGGGGCTGATACTGGAACTGGGGAAAACCACATATAATCTGAAATAACGTTAACATTGTATATACTTACGACATGTGTCTTTCAGATCCAAATAGATGAGGAGAAATTTCATAATTAAGGAGGGATGAGGTTCAGAGAGGCATATCAGGAAAATTAGTAAAATAGGTAAAAACTGAGGGGGGTTAAGAACATTAAAGATACCGATGCCTGGGTCCTATTACTAAAGATTCTTATTTAATGGGCCAGGCCTCAAGACATTTTAAAGCTCCCAGGTAATTCCAATATGCAGGAAAGACTGTGAACTCCTGTTTGGAAGTATATAGAAAAAGACCTAGAGAGGCACAGAGTAGGAACTGGGATTTCCAAGAACGAAGGAAAACACAAATAAAGGACATGAAGACTGGATTATACATGCACTGGGCAGGGATGGGATGGACTACATTTAAGAGTGGCTCACGGTCCAGCTGACTCAGGCCTCCTCTGTCTGCTAATGGTCTCCGCCAAGCTGACTTTGTTTCTTCAAAGCCCCTCCAGCATATCTCCAAGGAAAAGAATGCCTCACTTTGGGAAAACCACATCTATTTTTACCCTAGCAATTGAAAAAGACCAAGGGAAAACTCACTTGGGCATTGAAAGCCTTCTGCCATTTTCAGTTACCGTAATATAATTTGTAACAGATGTAATTCCCTAGTTCTGACATTGAGATGTTGGCTGGGCAGCTGTTAGAGGTTGACATGTGTCCTGCAAAAAGACATGCTCTAGTCCTAGCACCTGATCCTGTGACTGTAACCTTATCTGGAAATTGGACCTCTGGATATGTGAGGAGTTACGATGGGCCAAATGGGATTAGGGTGGACTGATATCCAATTTGCCTGGTGCCCTTATAAGAAAGGGAAAAGAGTCATAGAAAGACTTGGGGGGCTCTATGAGAAGATGGAGACCAGGAAGAAGGCCATGTGGAGACAGAGGTGGACGCACCTCAAGGGGCCGTGGGATCCCAGGGATAGCCGGGAAACTCCAGAAGCTAGAGAGGCAAGGAAGGGTTCGCCCCAGCAGGCCTCAAGTGGAGCATGGCCTTGTCAACACCTTCATATCAGAATTCCAGCCTCCAGAACTGTGAGACAATAAACTTCTGTAATGGTAAGCCACTCCATTTGTGGTGGCAGTTTGTGACAGCAGTCCTAGCAAACGAAGAGGTGTGGCCATAGCCAATTCTTTGACTCATTTCACCAACTGGGAGCAGAGAGCTGACCCTACCCTCAGGTCAAGAAGACGACACTTAGATGCTGTGAGTTTCATTTCATTCCTTTACACACAAAATGCATGGTTTGGGAGAACCAGCCTCTAATGACTCTTTTGGCTCTAATTCTATAGCTAACCAGAATTTTTTCTTGTCACTGTTGATGTTAAAGGTCCAATTCAAGACCTAGGAACCCATCAGAAGCTCCCCCCTACACACAGACACAGCCCACTCCAGACTGAATCATGGGTTAAAGCTGAATGTTCCATGGCAAACTGTGCCAAGGCAGAAGTAGAAATATGGAATAGCACCACTTAATTCTGACAAAAGGGCTCTAGCACAAATAGGGCTGCTTGCCAGTTACCAGACATGCATCTTAAAAGGTACAGTCTAGAGTGTGGTCTGAATTTCTTCCTGTTCACTAGCTCCCGTCAACACTGATGGCTGGAAGGAAGTATAACCTATTCTGTAGCAACAAACAGTTAACTCCTGTGACCACGGTTTGCAGAGACAGAGTTCAATCTCTGCTCCTTCCCTTTCCAAAAAGGGCCAACGACATTGGAGGCCTTATCTTTTAGAGATAAAGACTGAAATAGTTTTAAATTCTGCAAATTCTGATGTATGGAATTTACTTCAAAATAATCCAGGGGGCGGGGGGATGGTGGGAGTGGGGTGGTCAACAGAAGGTGATTTTGTCCCCCAGAGACATACAGCAATGTGTGGAGCCATTTTTGGTTGTAACAACCAAAGGTCGGGGATATTTGGGGAGGAGTGTTACTACTGGCATCTAGCGGATAAGAGGCTGGAGATGCTGCTAAACATCCTAAAATGGACAGGACAGGCCCCACAACAAAGAATTTTCTGGCCCAAAATGTCAACAATGCCAAGGCTGAGTTTTGTTTTTTGTTGTTTTTTTTTTCCCCATGGGCAGGAACCGGGAATTGAACCCGTGTCTCCAGCATGGAAGGCGAGAATTCTGCCACTGAGCCACCGTCATACCACCCTGAAAAACGTTGTAATAAATGAAACAAGATTTGCCATGACTTGAAAGCTGCTGAAGCTGGTGTTCAGTACATATAAATCCATTATACTAATCGCCCCACTCTTGTTTGAAACTACCCATAACAAAAGTCTTTTAAAAATTGTTGAACTCTGGAAAGCAAATCAGATTTTAAACCCCGGTAATTCCAAAGCACTTGCAACTGAGAAGGCCACTTTTTCTTTATCTGAGAAACGTGTTTTAGGGAAATAATATACATGAGTTTAGAAAAAAAACAGAACAACAAAGGGATCATTTCTTCCTAAATAGGACAAGAATCCCCTTGTGTGAAATGATCGAACTCCTATAAGAAGAGGACCAGATTGTAACAATTATATGAGAAAAAGATTTATTTTCAGTAACAATCTAATGATTATAATTATGAACTATAACCAGCAACACAGCCAGTGGTTAAGCAGAGGGTCGACACAGAGCGAGTACCTGGCTACAAGATCCACCTCCACCACTAGCTGGATGGAAGAGTTAGGAAAGCTCTTGGTGCCTGGGTTTCCTGGTTTATCTAAAGGAGGTAGTGATATTACGAACACCTCATGGGTGGTGATCTTTTCTGAGGATGAGAGGAGTTAAGATGTAGAGCCCTTGAAACAGTGCCTAGAACTGATAAGCACACGCTACTGATTATGATATTCCCCATCTACCAAATTAACATTTGCACGAATTGTGCATGGAAAAAACTTCAATAAACAGTAACTTCTGTTGGACTTTTAAGAATTTATTTCTGCAGTCTCCTCCCTGCTTCTCTTGTAAGGACTCCCATTCTCACCCAACATTCACACAGCAGCCAGTTTCCTATCTCTATGTCTATCCTTTCCTCTGTGGGTAGATGGAGGCAATACAGCCTAGGACAAAGAGTCAGACTCCAGGTTCTGCAAATCTAAAGCAGAGACAAATCTGGAAGTCAAACCAGTCTCCAGAAATTTGGGAAAGAGAATTTTTTTTTTAATTCCAAAAGCTTATCTTCACAAATCAAGAGCAAAGCTGAAGATGTTAATACATAAAGTTGATACCATAGCTATAAAGGGAGGTAAACCTCTTAATGATGGAAGGACTACTCTTCTGCACAAAAAGAGCTGATGAGTTTGAACAGGAGGCTGAAGGGGGATCCCCTGGGGATAGGACTGGCACTTGGACATGGCTGTGGAGGGGTGGCAGTGAAGGTGCTGACACCACAGGAACTCTGATGGAGACTGCTAGAGAAGTCTGGCGGGTCTCTGGAGGTACTGCAGAAGAGACTGTTGCCTAGTATCTCAGAGTGTAGTCAGGGGAAATAGCAAGCCCCGTAGAGAAGGGTAGCTTCTAGGAGCTGAATGGGTTATCAAAGTACTTAGAGCTGAGGCACCTGCCACCCCCTCTCCCAGGCTCTGGGAACAGCAGGGAGGCATGCTAAAAGCTAGCAGACCTGAACAAGCCTTGCAGTTGGATGGAGGGGAATGGGGCCTGTCCACCTTTCACCTGGAGCTATGGAAGGGGCTGCAGGTAGCTGGAGATGCAGCAGCAAGAGACCAATGCCCAAGCCCACGAGGATGAGCTCTACCTCAGCAGAGGCCAGCAAGGCCCAAAAGGGGAACACAGAGGAGAAGCCCTGACTAGGCCCGGGAAGGTCTGCTAAAGTCCCTCTGAGCTTAGATCACTCCCAGGTGCAGGGGTGTAGACCCCTGAGTTTGACTGAACATTTCCCTTAAACAACCCAGTTTTAAACTGGAAGTGGTTACCTAGAAATGACAGTTTATCTTGAAAGCTAAATTAACTTTCATAAAGAAATTTAAAAGTTAACCTTTTGCATAAATGTGCCTATGGCTGTAAATTTTAAACCCATTATTATCGCTATCAGAAATGTGGACAACAATTTTGCACAAAATAGGTTCACCTTGGCATTATTTCTAGAAGCAATAAAAAGGAATTCTACAAGTTCAACAATTAATACACTGGTTAACACAAGACAAAACTAAAGGATGCACCCTGCATTACAATCCTTTTTGAAAGTAAAAATGGTAGTATTTGCTATGGGGGTGCATGGGTGATTCAGTGGTAGAATGCTTGCCTTCTATGCAGGAGACCCGGGTTCGATTCCTGGACCATGCACCCAAAAATATAGACATATTTGCTATAAACTGTAATTTTTTCACCTACTCTTGGAAATGTATTCATTAGGTGATAAGCTAAATAAACTTAAAATGCTGAGCATTATTTACAAGAGAAAATGAAGTCAAAGAACCTTACATATAGAATAGAGGGATAATCAGTAGTAAACTCATTCAGGAGAATAGTATGCCATCATTAAAAATGGGCATTATAAAGTACATGTAAAAAAATGAAAAACATTTGCTATAAATAACAAAAAGCAGAAGTTAAAATTTTACATACATTTACATGCACATAAAAAAAGTAGACACAAAAAATGTCAAAGATAATATGCATAATTGAATAAGACTTTTATGGCAGGGTTCCAAGAACCTAGACAAATTCTTTTTGTAAGTTTTTTATTACTATGGAGGGCATGTAGAATTTCTCCAGCATGCATACATACACACACACACACACGCACACACACTATCAGGGTACGCTAAAAAACTCATAGAGTTAGTATCCAACTCAATCTTACACACCAAAAAAAAAAAATCGTTATTTAATTCTACTCACTCCACTCTCAGGGTTGCACTTAATAGCATCTCCTACAAATAAAGGCTAGAAGGGAGTTAGGCATGGGTGGGCCACGGGGGCTCAGCAGGCAGAGTTCTCGCCTGCCATGCTGGAGACTTGGGTTCAATTCCTGGGGCCTGCCCATGCAAAAAAAAAAAAAAAGGAGTTAGGCATAAATGAAAGAATTCAATCTGTAATTAAAACTTCAAGAAAAATAGTCTTCTTGTAGGCAGCAAAATGTGAAGAGGAACAGTGTGGGTGGCCAAAGAGAATGAAAATATGTCCACGATGCTCTTTAATAAACCCTTCACATTTAAAAGGAACATATCCAAAGTTTTACTTTTCCTCTGATCTGCTCCCTCTAGAGTAGCAAAGAAAGCTGCACTTTCATTCCTGGTGGCCAACAATTGGCTCACCACAATTAAAGTATTGTGTGGGCCTTGATGCATAAGGAAATAGAGAGCACAGCTGTTTTGATCAGACTCCTAAACACAAGCCAGACTGACATAACTCAGATTCAGCAAGACGCTCCATTTCCACAGCTCTTGCAAGATTTCAAAGCCACTGCAAGGAAATAAAACACATGCCTATCTCATTTCACCAAAGCACAATCAAACTGTGATGCAATTTTCAAATTTGTCTTCAATTAAATCTTTCTACTCTAATGTGCGGCTGGAAGTGCATCATTTGGGACTTTCTGTTCCATGGCCTTCATCCTTCATATTGTTCCAGCAGGAAAATGAACTTGGCCAGGCGCTAAAAGCATTGCCTTTCTCCTAATAAAGAGAGGCAACCAGGCTATTTTTAACAAATAGCAAATATTAACAGCCCCAAATTAGTTCTCCTTCTAAAATGGTTTACCAGTGGCATACCCGTGAGGCACAGGAACAGTCCAGGCTTGGAATGGTCTCAGCAAATACTTCCTTATATGCCCAGAGACAAAACCGATCTAATCAAACAATTCTTTATTTAAAGGCTAGCCATTCCTCCACCACAAATAGTGCTCTTCTGCATTGTCCCCTATAAATAAAAATGCTGAGGAAGAGTAATAAAAATGCTATTACTTACTGTAGCACAGAACAAAAAGTATTTGTACTACTCTTTGGCTACTTTGCACTTTCAAAGAGAGCCTTGTTACACTTTCACTCCAAAATCCTTGGAATGTCAGCAGGAAATACTTTTAAATCTATAATGACCCAAGTTTTTCCCAAGCTTTGTGGATAAGCAAATGTTATTTAATATTGATAATCATGGTGCATAATCTATAAACAAACTTCTACTTATCTCCCCATGTTCTAACAATAAATGCCATTTACTGACTCCCTATGTGCCCAGAACAGTGATAAAGTTTACAAAAAATCACTCAATTTGATTCTAACCACCACCCTATAAGGCAGCTTACTCCCATTTTATATATGTGGAAAGTGAAAAACAAAATGGTTACACACAAAAACTGAAAACATAAAGCTAGTGTGTGGCAGAGCCCACGTGTAAACTCTGGCTTCAGTTCTTACTCAGTTTATATACTGCCTCCCCTCCTCTCCCAACCTTTCTCCCCAGAAATACCATCACTCAGGGAGAACTTAGCAGCTGCCCAATAAAAATCCTTTGCTCAAATACACAGAATGAAACTGACTTCATTTTCCTTCTTCCTCCAAGTGGGAAGTAAGCAAGATCCAAACCAAAGGCTGTGCAGCTTGGATGCACAGCTTGGAGTTTTGCCTCTCAGCCCACAGAAATAGCTACTGAAAAGCCTCCTAGCTGCTAGGAGCGCCTTTGGTCTCCTGCTCCTAGGCCCGTGAAAAGCCTGTGAACCTAGAATCATTGATGCATATTGAGAAAGTGCATTATCCTTTGGCCTTTTCTTTCAAACACCCATGTTTTAAAGTAATGACAATCAGCAATTGCACACTTACTATGTGCCAGGGGCTCAACAAAGGTTGGCTGTTCTTACTAAATGCTTTGCAACTATTATCTCATCTCACCTTCTCAGCAATCCACAATATACTCCTAAGGGAACTAATGCCCAAAGTAAATAGCCTTCCTAACACTCAGCTGGAAGGCAGCAGCATGATTCAAACCCAGATGCATTGTCACCGCATGCCATGGCCTCTCTAAAGAGCTCGGTTTTGTACACAGGAGGCTGAATTGAGCTGCTAGGGCTGAACATCCTGCCAATAACTTCTCGTTAAGGCTTGTACCAATGCTCTCTAGAGTTTGTATATTCATCTAACAGGCCTCCTTCCACCCAGCGCAGAAGAAAGCATCCAGTCCTTTTAGAATGAAATGACTCTCTCGTTACTCAGAAGAATCCCATGCACAAGCAGAGTTTTTGAGTCCTATGCTTACCTCATTCAGCAAATATCATATTGTCACAGGAACTGCTTGTGATTTAGAATGAAAAGTCTTTAGAAACTGACACCAGTTGATACAAAGGGAAAAAAAAAGATTATGCTGTTTTTTTACCATGACAAAGAAAAACCCCGAAATATGCACTTCGGCCCCACCCCGACCCCACCCCTCATCATATCCTTTCCAGCCTTGGTCCAGTAGGCAGAAAAGATTGAATAGAATTCATTACCCATTAGAGGCGTCCTGGACAATTCTAGCCACAAGCACGCTGCCACCGCCTCCTCAGGACAGAATTTCCCCATTAGCATTACTTATGTTGTTAAAAATAAAAAAACAAATGTTGTTAGAGCAGCGAACATTCATGGTGCTTACTACATGTCAGGTACTGTTCTAAGTCCTTCGGCCTTTGTTAACTCCTTTAATCTTCACAATTTTTTGAGCAGGTATTATCATTTCCTCCATTTTATGGATAAGGAAATGAAGTCACAGAGAGGTCAAGAAACTTGCCCCAATTACACACCTAATAAATGGCAGCAATGGAATTTAAACTCCGGGAGTCTGGTCCCAGATACCATCCACTCAGCTACAACGCTGTGGTTCATTTAATTCAACCTTCTCCTGGAATGCGAACATCTCATCTTCCAGATGAGGAGACTGGGGTCCAGGCATTCAGCTGGGGTCACCCGGCCCCTGAGGTCAGCATCATCCAGGGAGCCTTCTGCCTCCCCGTGGCTCCCCACACTCTTCCAGTTACACGTGGGTGTGGATGGGGGGAAATAAAGTGGGTGCAGGGGGTCAGATGGGCACACCTGGGACTAAGGGCCTGAATGAAGAACTCCAGGCCCACCAAAAGGAAGGGGGGTTGCACGTGGCAGGGGAAATGCTGCTGAATTAAGAGGCGGAATGTTTGGAAATGGCTCTGTTATCTTGGCCTGGGGCTCGGGTACTTCTAGCTGTACACATCAACTGATAGCGCCAGCAGCACTGGAAAGGCAAATGGATATATATTTTAAACCTCAAATTTTTCATGCAACCCAGATCTACTTAGCTGGACCTGGAGGCACCATCTCTCAACCAGCCCGTGGAGAAAAGGAGCCTCAACTAAGTGACTAGGACCACTCACAAAATTATAAGGAATAAAAGTTGCATCTACTTCACCAGGCTGGAGTGGGCACTAGGTCAAATGTGAGAGGTCTTTGTAAACTATAAAGCTCCCATAAGCATTAGCTAAAAACTGTAAAGTCAGCTATTAGCTGCGACACAGGACCACTGGGTGCTGCTCTGACAGCTAATGATGATTGCACAGGACCACCATATGGCACTCAACACTGAAAATTTAGAATCAACTGGGAAGACAGGAAAAAAAAAATTAAAAGGACTGATGCAACGATCCCAAGTAAATCAGAATTTGAAGATGTTGAGGTAGCCATCGTTTCTTGTTTTGTTTTGTTTTTTTATTAAATTCCCCTTTAAAAAATTTGTATTGCACACCCAGAGCTGAGAACCACAGCTTTCAGTTATCTTACTGCTAACTGGGAGGCAAGAGACAGCTTTGTGAGTATATTTCAGAATGATTAAAGATTTTAAATCAAGCATAAAACAGACAAGAAAATCTCAGACTCGGCAATTATCTGGTCCAAGCTAGTTGTTTTTGTGGGTAAAGAAATTGTGGTTTCACCTTTATAAAGGTTATAAAAGAACCTTTATAAATGATTCCCTTCAAGGTGAATGATGGCATTTTTACTTGATTCTTTTTTGACAATTATAGAATACACTGTGTAATTTTCCTCCTAATACAACCACCCAAGCTTCAAGTCCTTTCCCTGTGGCCTTCCATGCCATGTTCTGTGCAGCCAGCTACCCAATACAAGCTGATGAGCTAACTCAGACTCCACCTGGAGTCCTGAAACCCACACACCGTCCATCACATTGGCTTTGTGAACTGGCAGGAGGGCCACGAACAGGGCTTAGCACATCGTAATCCCATTTTCTATTCAAGGGATAGGGAAGGAACAGGGACTGTTCACAGCAGCATTATTCACAAACGCCAAAAGGTAAAACAACCTAAGTGTCCATCAGTGAATGAATGGATAAACAGAACATGGTGCAGACTCACGATAGAATATGCTTCAGCCATAAAAGGGGATGAGGTCCTGACACCTGTTACAGCATGGACGAACCCTGAAGGTATCAGGTTGAGTGGAAAAAAGTCAGACATAAAAGGTCAAATACTATACCATCTCACTGATCTGAAGCAATTAGAATAAGCCAATTCATAGTGTCAGAAACTAGAAGACAGGTTTTACCATGGGCTGGAGAGAGCTAGGGAACTTAAAGGTTACTTGGTTTGGAATATCTGCGGAGGGTAATGGAAAAGTCGGGATAAAGGATGATGGCGATAGCTGTACAACATGTTGAACAGAATTCACATCAGAGAATTATAAATCTGAATGTGATTAAGGGGGGAAATTTTAGGTTGTATATGTTACTAAAATAAAATGTTTAAAAAAAAAAAAAGAAGACAACAAGCACCTCAATAAGATAAAGATTAAAAAGCAGGGGAAAATACCATTAGCCTGTCTTCTTTCCCAAATGAGATTTGTGTTGCTAGCTTTAGAGAAGCCACATTCACTCACATAACATTTTGTAATCTTGCTATTTTAAAATTCTGAGACATACGGATTCAAATTAATAGAATTAATTTTAAAAGCATAAACCCAACCAGCATGGATCTACTACATGACATACATTTTATTTAAAAAGTAACTATCTACATACACATGTAAGTTTTATAGGTAGTATTTGGTTGTTTCATATCACTAAGGAAGCTGTGAGTACAACTATCATCAGTGTTTTCCCAGGGGGTAAAATGAAAAGGTTAAATAAGGTTATTTAGCAGGAGAGAGGGAAACAGACTCTCAAGTTGCTTCTTTTCCCAACAACCTATGTTGCCTCCTAAACAAAAAGCCTGACTTGAACAATTACTTCCCTGGAAGTAAAAACTTTATTACTCCAAAAAAAAAAAGTGCCCTCCACAGCAATGTTTACACTCTTCTGTCACCAAAATACTACTTGCTATTTAAGAGGATACTATAAGTAAGCTCTTTGGGGACAATGGAAAATGCAGAACTGGGGCTGTATTTTCTTATGCAACACTCCAGGGTGTGACCAATTATCTCAGAGTGTTGTGCAATTCTTTAAAGTCTCAAAACAACATTGATTTTAGTGTTGTCTAATCTGAAAATAAAACCAAACCCTTAGCTTTTATAAAACGATGATCTTGTGGGGCCAGAAAGGGCACAGCACAAATGTCACCACTCCAAGAGTGGAGGGACCTGGGGTGGTGGGCCACTGGCCCCAGGGGACAGACAGAATAAGGAATCTGTGAAATTCTGTCTGGTCCATAGGACCTAAGCTATTCTCAGCTCCTATTATGTGGTCACCTTCTCTAGATTATGTGTTTACACTGGGGAAGAGATTCTGATGCACACTGAGAATCAAAGCAACCCCACATCTCTGTTTAATAAGAGCCTCGGTCTGCTCAATAAACAACTCAACAACAGTTTTCAGATGTGGGAAACAAGTTATCAGAGGTTAAAAAAATTAAAATAATAAGGAGGCTTTTCTTTGGTGCCTATTAATTCTCACATCTTCCCATCTCACTAGAGTCATAGAAGAAAGAGGAGAAATATGTATTTTAAAAATGTAAGCCCCCCCCCTTGAAAATCCCTAAATCCACAACACATCCCTAACGCTCCATAACAACTGCTCCTGGCCAAGTGGTCAACTACACCCTGATTGCTAAAGCCCATGAACAATATCCAGTCTTCACCTGTCATGACCTCTTGGGAGTGCTTGACGCTACTCATTATTCTCTGCTCCTTCTTCTTCATTCCCTGACACCACATTCTCTGGTGTCATCTCTTTCCTTTCTGATCACTCTTTGGCTTTGCTATCCTGGTTAGCACTGGCCTCACAGAATGAGTTAGGAAGTGTTCCCTCATCTTCTACCTTTTGAAAGAGTTTGAGAAGGACTGATGCTAATTCTTTATATGTTTGGTAGAATTCATGAATGAAGAACTCTGATCCCAGACTTTACTCTGTTGGGAGGTTTTTTTTAAAATACTGAGTTAATCTCTGTACTTGTTATACATCTGTTCGGATTTTCTATTTCTCCTTAAGTCAGTTTTGATAATGTGTATGGTCTAGTGGATCACTCTATATCCTTCTCCATTGAGGGGTACTCCCCTACTGCCTACCTCTTCAATGCTGGAGGCCCCCTCAGGTCCATCCCAGGCCAGTATCTCATCTCATGCCACATAATATGCCAAGGTGATCTCATTCATATGGCTCCAAATCCTAGCCAATGACTTCCAAATCTTTAGCTCTAGCTCAGATGTCTCTCCTGAATTCCCAGGCTCATACACTTCGATGACTATGGAAATTGTTATGTAGATAAACCACAGACACATATGTTTCACTATACCTAAAACGGAGCTCATCATCTCCCCTTATCTAGTTCTCCTCCTGGATCTGTTACCTAAGGGTAGGACCATTCAAACACCCAGTCACTCAGGCCAAAAGCCAGCGTATTATATCTCCCTCTCTTACATCCCTACTAAATTCAATCTTCTCATCCTACTGATTCTGCCTCCTAAATCTATCTTAAATCCATCAATTTCCTTCTACCCACCCCATGTCTATCTTAATTCAGGCCACCATTCATTGCCCCTGGTCAACATCAACACTCATCTAACTAATCTCCCTGCCTCTGACCTTGCCCAGCCCTCCTTCCCTTCTACTTACTTTCTGATTTCAACTTAAATGTCACCTCCTCCAGGAAGCCTTCCCTACTGCCCAAGTACAAAACAGCTGACCTGCTGCCATGCTACCACAGCACCCTCAGCTTCTGCAGTCAATGCATTTCTCACATTTTACTGTAACTACCTTTTTATCAGGTCAAAAAGCTTCAAGAAGGTAGAGGCCTTTTCCACGATATGTCCAAAATGCATGGAATATATTAGGTTCTCAACACTGTTGAATGGGTAAATGAACAAAGTGTATGCTCAGGAACAAGGGAGTCTGGCCAGCATGCAAGGGGAATAAGAAAAGACAGAGGAAGGAAAAGCAAGTCAGAGAAACAGATAATAGAGGGCCCTGAAGACCACACTAATAGTTTATTCCTAATTCTGTAAGGAAAACAATTCCCAGCCTCTACTAGGCATTCAGAAAATGTTTACTGAAAACTGATGAATAGAATGTTTTGAAGCCATGGTGAATTCATCAAAATTGGTTCTCTTTAAGGTAAAGGGGCTAACTTTGTTTAATTATCAATGTTATTACAAGTTCACTTATTTAGATGTAATTCATACACACCAAACCTGAAGATGTCTTTCAAATCTAATCCCCACTCCCAGCTTAAATGTAAAGCATCATCATTAAGCCCATTAATCTAGCCCCAGAAGAGAAACCTGCTGACATTCTTTAGCAGAAGGAACATAAACAAAAGATGGGATATAAGCTGTTACCAATACTTAGGGGTGGTTAAATTTTCGTATACTATACCTACTAAAACAAAGAAAGGTCTATTGACTTGCTTTCTCAACTCTTGCTCTCAAAACCAAACAGAATGTGAAGTCAGCCTTTTCTACTTTCCAAACCCGTAAGTGGCAAATGTCCTGTGTGCTTAAGCTTTTGTCCCAGAAAAAGTAAATCCCAATGAAAAGTCGTGCAAACACATAAAGATATATTATGTATACATAAATATCACTTTGCAACACACCTGAAGTGTATTTAATAAACACAAACAATGTGGTGGGGGAGTGGCAAAAAAGGGCAGAAATGTATGAATATGTCTCAGCTTCTCTGGATGGGCTCAACGAAGAAAAGGCAAGCAATGTATGTCACACAAATTTGAAATTTATGAGTAAAAGAAATTAGTATTTGCCAGACCTCTGGTCCTAACAAAGTAAAAAAACTAGAGGTGAAATCTCAAAATTTCATAAAATAATCATAGTATCTGGTTTTTAAAAGATACCGCAATTTAAAAGGGAAAATTTTAGCTTGTGCACGTGTGGCTAGAATAAAATTTTTTTTTTAATCCATGGAACTGAACAACACAGGGAACCAGGCTAAACCATGGACTATAGTTAATAGCACAATTACAAAAATATGCTTTCATCAATTGTAGCAAATGTTCCATACCAATGCAAGGTGTTAATAATAGGGTGGTATATGGGAATCCTGAATTTTATGCATGATTGCTCTATAAACCCACAACTTCTCTAACAACAACAAAAAAAACACCACACTTTAATGGAAACATTTCATCAGAAATAATCAGTGACTCATTATGGAAAATACCTGAAAGAAAGTCAAAGTACCTTTGACTGTTTACAGATAGGAAAACAAATGAGATTTAAATTTTTGACTGAAGAAGAGATAGACCATTACATAGACAGACAGATGCGGGAGGGAGAGATGGGATGAAAGATAGAAAGAGAGAGGGAGAATGATATAGCAAATGTGGTAAAAAGCTAAAATTGATGCATCAAGTATGGGGGCATGGTAGGTTGGAGTTCTCTGTATGAGTTTTGTAATACTTTTGCAATTGTCCTGTGAGTTTGAAATTATACAAGATAAAAAGTTTAGGAAAAAAAAGAGAGAGAGACTGGAAATCAGACAACTTCTCAAACTCTTTCCATGATTGCAGAGCTAGGTAGTGTTAGTAAATATATAAGAAGGCCAGTATTAAAACATGGAGAAAAGAGAAATAATGTTGGGGGAGGAAAATAATAAAAGAAAGAACACAAAGAGTTAAGTTACAGGGTGCATAGTTGGTTACACGATAGACTGTTCACCTGCCATGCAGGAGACCCAAGTTCAATTCCGGGCCCCACCACCACCACCCCACAAAAAAATACAATTCTAATCGCTTCTTCATTAGACAGTTTAAAAGCTCAGATGAGGTCTTAGAACTGACAATACACTGTAAACTATAAAAACTCTGCATAAAGTCTAAATATTTTTATAATAAAATGAGAGTTTTAGCTTATTATACCTCATAGCTTATTATTCTTTGAACCCCTAGCAACCGAACACAGTCCTGGCACATGGTGTTTAATCTCCATAGAATGAATAAATGCATGCATAGGAAAAGGCATAAAGAAGAAAGCTAAAGAAAATCCAGAGAACACTAAGTAAGCTGGAGTCCTAAGACTGCCACAACAGATATTATTTAGCAGCACCCACAACTGATGGCTCCAAAGAAGGGCCCCAACTGGTCCCTTCCCCTTCTTTGCATTATAAGTAGGCCACCCAGTAAATGAGTAAATGGGAAATTAAACTCAGGCTTTATGCTTTACTGATGACTTTACATATGCTTTATGTTTCTCTAGCCTTGAAAAGCAAAGTCTTAAAAAGACAAACTAATGCTCTCATCATTCCACCCACCTCTTCTTCTCAATGTCCAAAAGACCAGCCCTACACAACACACCTGCTCACAGAGAGAAAGGCAGCCCCTACCCAGTCCTGTGCACCCAGCAGCAAAGGCTATAAGGTGGCCTCATTAACCCTGGACCAGCCACTTATTGGAGCTTCTCTTTAATCAAATGAAGAAATATAGCTAATCATAACTGTCAGGTATACCTCAGAGGGCTGTGCGTGAATTAAATAAACTAATGAATTTAAAAGAACATTAAAAGTGACAGCACACTGAACAAATCAGGGATTGCACTCATCTCAATTCTTACGTGCACTCCAGATTCATCATGCCCCAAGGAAGACTCCAGTGGCTGTAACTGGGCCCTTTTCCCACCTTCAGGGAACTAGGCTGTGCTGGTTCCTCTTAAGATGGTTAACCGCTGTTTAGTATGCTCTAAGGGGAAAACTAAGACATCTGAGGAAGAGGGTAAAAACCACATCTGGGGTCCAGACCACGGATCTATGGGGGAGGTTGAGGGGTACAGCTCAGCTCCGGGGACCACCCCCTGGAGTCACACACAGCACAGCTGAGCTGTGGCGGCAGCAGCTCCGGTGTGTGGCTCAGGACGCAAGCACCAAGAGCAACTTTGCACGAAGAGCCCAAGGAAATCAAGAGCACCAGAATACAGTTTCATTCATGGGATCTGCACTTAGTGAAAAGGTTACAAAAGCACCAACTATGGAAGGGGATTTTCAAAGAAACAAGTTAGTGACTATTTTTTTTCATTCCCTTAACTTTTATTTTCATGCCTGACATTATGGGTAAATGTAAGGAGGGAGGCAGGAACATCGACGAGAAGCAAATTAATTCATCCTCAACCTACCATTCAGTAAGAAAGCCAAGAGAGTTCAAGCAGAGCCACCATCTGGTAAGTTCCTGAATGCAGAATAAAGAATTAGGGCAGAGGTTGGGAAAACAGAGGGATGCATCAAAAAGCCATTCCCTTTCTTAAGAGTTGGTCCCCTTTAAGAGCCCACAAAAAAAAAATGTTTTTGTTTCAGACAAAAATAATACAGCAATAAAGGCCAAGGCGTAAAACTGTTGTTAGCACAAACAATGCTTCTTCTTAAGTCAGTTATTTTAAGCCTAGGTTCTTAAGAAGACTTTGCTTCCAAGAAAAAAAATCACCTGCTGAAAAAGCTACACACAATTCTGACATGTATTATGTAGCCCAGAAGCATCATAACTCTTATCTACAAAGCGCTATTGAGCATTTGACTTGGGGGCGGGGGATTTTGTTTCTGCTTTGTTTTCAGGTTACTTCAGAGCTGTGTCATGTCTAAAGGGACCAAATCTGGAGCCTGCCTGGATCCAAACCTTGGCCCCACAACTTATTACCCTCTTTATCTTTAAAAAAGAGACATTTCCTACGCCACAGGTTGTTGGAAGGATTTAATAAATTAATGCATGTAAAATATTAACATTTAGAATAATGCCAGCAAAGGACTGTTTGCTATTATTACCACCATTATGACAAATAATGATTTTTACTTCTAAAACAGCTCTATTTTTAAAACTGAAGCTTTAAAGGGTCCTAAAGTAAGACCCAAGTGAGATGATGGCATTCACCATCAGTTTTTATTCCATTTCAAGGACTAGAAAGAGGTCTGGCCTTATAATTATTAATAATAATGAAGGGCACAGCTTGACAGTACACCAAGCTCTTTCACACATATTAGAAAAACTAAAAAATGCTTAAATATGAAGAAGCCCAGGGCCATAGTCACTACGATTGCAAAGAAAACTCTTATAACGATCCTACCAGGACAGAATTTCAACAATTAAAAAGAGGCTGGTGCTGAGTCACCTTGGCCAATGACTCGGCTTATCACCTCAGGAAGTTACACTTTCTCCTTCTTTATCATCTTAGGCTGCAAACAGAGGGGCTCAGCCCAGCCTTTGGGATGCTATGATAACAAGCACATGATCTGGAAAAAAAAAAAAAAACACCCAAGAGTACACTCAGACATACATGATATCATGAAGCAGTTTACTGTCTTCTCGTGAAACTTGGCAGATGTTGGAGATGTTGTTTTTAAACGTCTTTCTCTCCAACTTTAGGTTTATTTTTTCACTTGTGCTTCTCCCCCAAAACTCAGGCTGTCTGCTACCACCCTGACCACCTCAGTTCCCTCCTTCCTTTACTCGGACGCCAGTTTCTCTTGAGCCCTGGGGGCAGAATGAATGATAACTGGGCAAGATTAGCTGGCACTGAGTGTCACTCGCAGGGCTGTCCTGCAGCTACCTACATTTCTCAAACGCCTGGTTCTAACATTAAAGCTACTCTATTGCAATGTGGAGGGGAAAGTCCTTTGGATTTTATATGTGAATCGTAAGCCCCATAAAGTATATATACATATATATTTTGGTGATGTAAACTTAAAAAAAAAAAAAAAAAAAAAACTACCTTGGAACCCCAGTCAGCCTAGTTGCAACTTCCTGTCTCCTATTGTGGTTTCTCTATTTGTTTTACATTTGCATTGGCCCATCTTATGCCCCACAATATAATCCAGAAATTACAACCTGCTGCTAATAGTTCCCAGGGCTATAAATTCTATGGGAAGGAGGCGGACAGGGAAGTACCTGCACACAATGAAATGGAAAGTCCTGCTATCTTATTTTAATGGGCACCCAGTCATGACGTGGTTATTCTATAACGAGCTCCTAGGCTGCCCCACAACGGCACCGCTTCCCTTATGGACAAAAGCTAAGCTTGGCTGAACTGCTGTGGCTCCCTACTTCTATAAAGATTCCATTAAAAGGTGAAAGCCACAGAAACTGACCAGTGTTAGAAAAGCACTGGTTTTCCATGTTCTGGAAAAGAAACATGGTGTTGCTGTTTGGAAAGATGGTCCTTCCAAGCGCACCCGGAATCCCCAGCCCTGGACAGGTCACTGCCAGCCCTGGGGGCAGGTCACAGGCTGCAGCCCTCAGTCAACTCATCAAATCCCTCAGGGCCTAAGCTTTCAACTCTGGGAAATCAGAAGATCATATCAATCAATGATCAGTAAGGCCCTTTCTACCTTAAAAATTCTTATAAATTGTTTTAATACTCTGGCTGGGGTAAAGTGACTCAGTTTAGGGGAGCAAGCTGACTGCCACCTGCCAGCTGGTGATTAACCAATTCTCTACATATAGAGTCACCAATGACTATGCAGACAGCAGGTAGAATAAACATATTGCCCTGGCTCAATATAATGGGAGAGCAAGGTACTCTCACTGAACAGCTATGTATCCTCAAAATGCACCAACTTGCTAAGGGTCGAATAAAGAAACGGTGCCCAGCCCTCAAGGAACTGGGAAAAGCCAAGCAATCCATCTCTCCCTCCTCTCAGTCCCCCTTGCAATTTGCTTTTACCAGGCATGAGACACACACCACATACTGTCTAGTACCACAAATGCCTGTGTATCACCTCCTTTCCTAGATTGTATCTTTTTTATAGGAGAGGAACCTTGCCCTGTTGATCTTTGCATTGCCCTGAGGACATACACTTCATGGGCTCTTTCTAACTCTGATGTAGTGTGATCTCCTCCAATTTGCTTTAATTTCTTCCTTGTTCCTTTTTCCAACAACTTCCACTCACCCTTCCCTCCCTACTTGCCATGTTCATGTGCTTTCCCCTGCCATCTTTCCCTACATTTGGCCCTGCCATGTTCCATCCCGTGCTCATCCTGCCACCTCGCCAAGGGCATCCCCAATGTGGACCTTCAGAAAGCCCTGAGGGAATAGCTCTTCCTTGCTTAGACAAACACCCTGGCCCTCTGGCCCTCAAAGAATCAGCTGCTCTGAATTTTTGCTAACCGATCTCAAGATTCGACCCTCCACCTATCTGCCCACAGAATTTCCATTTTGACTGCCCTAAATATCATCTAAATTTCTGCCCTTTAAATGGAATCTCTGGCCTTTAAGTATGACACCAACTTTCCCTTCTACCTCTTAACAAATACCAACGATTTTACTTTTCTCTCTCTCTTTTTTTTGTAAATTTAAAAATATACAGTTTGCCCAGGGAAAAGTCAATATAATGAAAACTTTCACTTGATAACTGACATCTTTTACATAAACTTGTAAAATGTTTTCAAACTGGTACCACAGAAAGGCTCAATTTGAACTTAAAATTTAACAATTTAAGAAAGTAAAAGGACAAGAAATCAATTTGACTTAGCCCAAACTGAGTTAATGAGACACAGAATTAAAACAGAAATACTAGTGAATGATTACCTTGAACCAATCAGTTTCAGGCAGTGCCAAGAGCAGGCTTCAAAACACAAACTGGCTGATTTAATCTTGCCTATTTCCCAGGTGCCAAAGTAGTTGCCTACTGAGGGCCTTTCCTATCTCAGTGGCTGCAATGGGGAGGGATGAATTATGAATGATATTCTAGTCACACTGCCCACTGCTACAGGGACACACACCTCCACCCCCCTTACCCATCCACCCACCCCCAACCCCCAGTAAGAACCACACAAGACATGGGGGCTGAGGCCACCCATGGGTGGTGTTCTAGTTTGCTAGCTGCCGGAATGCAACACACCAGAGACAGATTGGCTTTTAATAAAAGGGGATTTATTTTGTTAGTTCTTCAGAGGAAAGGCAGCTAACTTTCCACTAAGGTTCTTTCTTACATGGAAGGCACAGGATGGTCTCTGCTGGTCTTCTCTCCAGGCCCCTGGGTTCCAACAACTTTCCCCCGGGGTGACTTCTTTCTGCATCTCCAAAGGCCTGGACTGAGCTGTGAGTGCTGAGATGAGGTATGCTGAGCTGCTTGGGCTGTGCTATGTTGAGCTCTCTCATTTAAGCACCAGCCAATTAAGTCAAGCATCATTCATTGCAGCAGGCATGCCTCCTAGCAGACTGCAGATGTAATGAGCAACAGATGAGGTTCACATACCATTGGCTTACGTCCGCAGCAACAAAACTAAGTATGCTCACCTGGCCAAGTTGACAACTGAATCTAACTAACACAGGTGGTCAGAGCCATTCAAAGGGTGAGACATTTCCGGGGTGGG
>PVIY010035140.1:0-26589 GCA_004026745.1 Myrmecophaga tridactyla
TTTAGTTTCCTGGATTGCCCAAGCAAAGGCCATGAAATGGGTCAGGTGTAACAATGGGAATTTATTTGCTCACGATTTGAGGCTGGGAAAAATCCAAATCAAGGTGATGTTTTTTTACCAAAGACCGGTGTTCTGGGGTTGGCTGCTAATGATCCTTGGTCCTAAGTTTGTCACATTGCAAGTCACATGACAGCATCTCCTAGTCTCTCCCTTCTCTTTTGGGTTCCATTGATATTCTGTTTCTTGCTTCCTTTGGCTTTCTCTCCCTATGTCTGAATGTCATTCTGCTTATAAAGGACTCTGGAAATAGGATTAAGACCCATTCTATCTGAGATGGTCCCCTTAACTGAATTAACACCATTGCAAATTACTATTTTCAATGGATTCACCCACAGAAATGGATTAGGTTTAAGAACATGTTTTTCTGGGGTACATAAAGCTTCAGACCACCACAGGTAGGGTTCTGGGCACTGACCCCACTCCCCATCCCTACCCTGCCAAGCCAGGCAGAAGCTGAATCACAAAGCAGTGTTTATCCACCTGGATTGGGCCAGGATCATTTGTTCTCCTGGCCTTACTGACCTGTCTCTGGGCAGATCCATGCTGGGCCCAGGAGACTGTCCTTACTCTTTCTTCTAACTCTGCTGTTCCCATCCTTGAGCAGTAGCACTGCACACCTACTGTCATCCAGCCTGGGAGTGAACAGGGTTAGACTGTGGACATTCATTTCAGAAGCTGGGCAGGGCAGGGGTAAGAGCATGGGAGTAGTCCCTCCCTAACCCCAGTCCCCTGCCTGACTTGGGGAAGTGCTTTGCTTCTTGGAGCAACCCTGAGTTCACGACCCTTCTTGAGTTGTGGTGAGGGCTACTTTGGGGCTCAGAGTGAGGGTGCACACAGACAGACAGACAAATGGCCCTGGGTCAGCGTAGTGTGCGCTGCAAGGAGGGTACCTGACACACTTTGGCAGGGCCCAGAAGGCCACGGAAGCTCTCAGAGGAGAATATTCAAGTCACCCCTTCTCAAATCTCACCAACATTAATATTTTTAAAGCATTCCTCCAGACCTCACTTTGTCTATATGCATGTGAAACAGAATTAACTACACAAATGGCAGCATTTATGTACTGAACTGGGGTTTAGAAAAATAAAGAGAAGAAAGGAGAAGGGGAGAAACTGACCTGGTTTTCTTGAGGGAACCCATGGCATGGAGGTGGGTGAATCGTGGCTCACGAGGAACTATGAGGGGTTCCATGCAGCTGATTGTGTGTGTATGGGTCAGAGATTGCCCTGAAGGTCCTGTATGCCATATGGAAGACATTTGGATTTTATTCTGCAAGCAACGGGGAGTCATTGAAGGGTTTTAAGCAAGGGACTGTCAGGTTCTAATCAGAGTTTTAGAAAAACTACTTAGACAGCAATGGGACACATAGGTTCAAAGGGCTGAGCTCTGGGCAGGCAGCTGGTTAATGGGATGAGGAGGCATGCCCTGAGTTGGCCAGAGTGGTGGTTGAGTGGAAGAGATGTATTGAGAAAGAAAATGAGCATATCTTGGATATGGGGGTAAAGTCAGGGAGGCATTCACTTTTGCTAGTGGCAGTACCCTGGCTGGGTTCTCTGAGAAGAACAGGTCTTCCAGCAGGCCTGGGACATGTCTCCAAGAGATAGTGAGGTTCTGAGAGTATCTTGGACCTTTGTGAAGGGGAATTTTGATACACCCCCGCCCCCAGGGGGCTCTTGCCAACAGCCAAAGCTCTCAAATGGTCCTCCCAACAGCCCAAGGAGGGGTGGGTCCCAGAAGAGCCCAAAGGAGGAGGAGGAGGTAACAGCCATACCACTACCCCAACCCTATCCGCTACACACCCCCAATCACGTAGACAGGATCTAGAACTCAGATCTTCCAGCCCCTTGCCAATGCCCTTTCCCACCCCATCACTTCATTAGTTACAGGAGTCAAGATGCAACCTTCTCTTAGCTTCCACTTTCTTCTAGAGACCTCTAGAGATTCCTGTCGTCTCTGAAACAGTCAGCCTTGTTTCAGAGGAGAGAGGGAGGTCTTTTCATTGCATGGTGAAAAAACTGAGGAGTTGGCTTAGAGTGTTGCCAAGTCTACCTGACTTTCTTTACTTAAGGGCAGGACGTGAAGCAACCTCTCACCTCTGGACTCGACTGAGTATTGTGAAAAGAAACCAATTGTAGGACTTTGTGATAGCTAAAATGGTGACAGTCCCAGGAAATAGAGGCTTGCAGGGAAGGGCCTGGGCCTTACTGGCTCCCAGGGCTTCCACAACTATAGACAGAGGACAGATGATAGAGATAATTCTCCATCCAGTCATCCCCACCCTTCCTGCCAGCCTGTATACCCCCTACCCCATACATTTTCCTGGTGATAAATGGCAGCTTCCTGTTCCCAGAAAACTGGAAGTTTACTGGAGAACCAGTATGGC
Organism: Myrmecophaga tridactyla; assembly: GCA_004026745.1. Taxonomy (NCBI): domain Eukaryota; kingdom Metazoa; phylum Chordata; class Mammalia; order Pilosa; family Myrmecophagidae; genus Myrmecophaga; species Myrmecophaga tridactyla. The sequence goes on from PVIY010035140.1 coordinate 2,444, forward strand.
TACCTGAGTAGCTAGTTGGCAGCATCTTTAACCCACATGACACAATGTGGCCTGCCTGCCTGTTTGGGACTCAACATCTCTACTCCATGTTGGGCTCCCCCTGGACCCCAGTTAAGGCCCTGGGGTCGGGCACGGCACTATTCCAGGTGCCCCATAGTTCTCACCCTAGAGGCTCAGCCCCAGGGCCTGGTCTCATCCTTCCTCCTGATGTCCCAGCATGACCCTTGGGGTCCCTGGGCAGGTTCCCAAGCTTCCTTTGATTTGGTGCATTCCTCCCCTTCCCCAGTGCCCACACAAACACACAGCAGAGCCAGGCAGGTTTTTGCACCAGGGGAATTTCTGCAGGTGTTTCCCCTCCATCCCTCAGTATGTCACCCACAGGACCATTGGTGTAGTAGAAACAGGAACCTGGTTAGCAGTTGAGCTCTCATCCTCGGCCCTCCCTGCCTCTGAAATGGGATCCACAGGGCCCAAGGCATGACTCTGTTCCTCTTATGCAGCACTGAAACTTGCAACTCAGATATATGTCCTTCAGGGCTGCAGGAGGGCAGAGGCATCATCCCATGCATTTCCATCCCCGGTGTTCTAGTTTGCTAGCTGCCAGAATGCAATATACCAGAAACAGAATGGCTTTTAAAAAGGGGAATTTAATAAGTTGCTAGTTTACAGTTCTAAGGCCGAGAAAATGTCCCAATTAAAACAAGTCTATAGAAATGTCCAATCAAAGGCATCCGGGGAAAGATACCTTGGTTCAAGAAGGCCAATGAAGTTCAGGATTTCTCTCTCAAGTGGAAAGGCACATGGTAAACACAGTAAGGGCTTCCCTCTCAGCTGGAAGGGCACATGGCAAACATGGCGTCATCTGCTAGCTTTCTCTCCTGGCTTCCGGTTTCATGAAGCTCCCTGGGAGGCGTTTTCCTTCTTCATCTCCAAAGGTTGCTGCCTGGTGGACTCTCTGCTTCGTGGTCTGCAGCATTCTCTGCTCTCTCTGAATCTCTCTCTCAATCTCCCATTCACCAAAATGTTTCCTCTTTTATAGGACTCCAATAAACCAATCAAGACCCACCCAAATGGGTGGAGACATGTTGTCACCTAATCCAGTTTGACAACCACTCTTGACTAAATCACATCATCCAGGGAGATGATGTGATTACAATTTCAAACATACAGTATTGAATAGGAATTATTCTGCCTTCATGAAATGGGATTTTGATTAACATGGCTTTTCTAGGGGGCATGCATCCTTGTAAAGCAGCACACCCAGCATTGTGCCTGCTGGTAGAGGTGGCAGTTAATGAAGGCTAAACCTACAGGTGGGTATGGGTGCAGGCTCTAGAGTCAAACTCCCACGTTCAAACTGCAGCTCTGCCACTTACTAGCTGTGTGACCTCAGGTAAGTTATTTGACCCCTTTGTGCCTCCTTTTCTTCTCTAAAATTGCAATTATAATAGAACCAACCTCACAAGATTATTATGAGGATTAAATGAGTTAGTATATATAAAGCTCTTAGCCCAGTACCTGGCACTAGGTGTTAGCTTTCATCCTCATACTCACTATTACTAATTGTTTTACTGTGTGCTAGTACTGTGTCAGGTGTTAAATTATTTAATCCTCAAAACAACTTAATTTCTCTGTTGAGGAAACCTGAGGCTCAAAGAGTTTAAGTAACTTGCCCGGGGTCATAACAGCTTGTTATCTAGCAGACCAGGTTCTGAACCCAGGCAGGCCTGCTTTGTGCTCTTAACCATCAGTTCATACAAGGCAGAAGGTGTTTGTGCTTGGTTAGCAGTGCTGAGGGAATGAAAACAGAATATAGGTTGGACTGGATCTTGGAAACCTTTCTAAGGAGTCTTTTATGTTTTCTCTGAAGGCTCAACCATAGGAATTATCTCTTGGAGTCTCCCCACAAGTACAGCGTTGCTGACCTCCAACAGGTGAGAATGTCATGTCCTCCACCCCCGTTGACCTCTCTAGGGAGAGCTTATTCCTGGAGCAATCAGAAGGGGAAATGGAAGAGAGTGTACCTGCAATTTACTGGACAAGACGGCAATCTTCAACTTTTCAGTACCTCAGAATGGGTTTCCTCTTTGTCCTAAGCTTCCTGAGGCAGTGACTCAGCTCCCAGTCGTTCTGAAATAAGTAGGCACTCCAGCAGTCGCCAAGATCACAGTGGTTCTCAGCCCCTTCCCTGACTCTGGACAGTTACCCCAGCCGGGAAGGCTACAGTGATGTTAGTGTGGGATCCTCCATTACCTAAGGGAGGACACAGCAGATTTGAGTCTCCTCTATAAATCTCAAAATCCCGCCGTGATTTCAGTGCACAAAGGCTGGACACCTGCATTGCTCAACCTGATTTGGGGAGGATTTCTTGCCCAAGTGGGAACTTGGGGTGTAAGTTCTCCAGGGAAGGTGCTGGGAGGAGCACAAACCACCTTTTGCAGGTAGTTTCAGCAGGGCTGCCTAAAAGGCTCTGTGGCCTCCTCTTGCCCTCCACAGATTGCAGAGGGAGTGTACGAAGAATTCCTCAAGACCCTCATTGAATTTGCCTCCCAACATGTCTACCACTGTGACCTGTGCACCCAGCGGGGCTTCATCTGCCAGATCTGCCACCACCAAGACATCATCTTCCCCTTTGAATTTGACACCACGGTCAGGTATGCGGGATGCCCAGCCAATGCCTCCCACTCCCATCCCACACAGTACTCCCACAGCCTGGCCTGGGCCTTCCGGGTGGCTGGCTGAGTTCCATTTTGTGGGAACATCTTGAACATTCACTCTGTGCCAGGGCTGAAGGGTGGCAGAAGTTGTCCAGACTAGCCCATTCCCTGGGCAGTCATGGCCTGCTCTGGTTCAGCTCAGGGGACAGGATGAGCTCTCACAGGGCGGCTGGCTTCTGAGTGGAGGCTTCTCTGGACCTGTTGTATTGTCTGTGATTGGGTTGAAGGGGTATTATATGAGTTACTACCCTAGAGGATTGGCACAAGGCCTGGTACCAGGTGGGCACCTGGTGGATGGTACCTGCTGCTGTTGCTTCCTCTGCTGTAACTATCATTCTTGTCCCCAGTTAGTGTGCGTTTATCTGAATGCTTTTAATGGCATAGCTCAGAAGCCTCTAAATGGAAAAATTTATAATATAAATTTTGATTAAAATTTATTTAAAAATTCAGTAAACCTTCATTCCAGTCCACATGGGATTGGAAAACTGAACTTGTGGAGCTTTAATTCCTTTTCAGTAGGTGTCCTCTAGCCAGGATGGTCAACACCTGACCAGCCTAGAGCTGAGTTTTATAAACTGCAGTGTTGTTAAACATAGGCAAAAAAATCAACTTAACAAGTCTCAAACAGCATTTTTGAAAAGTGAAATAGAAGCTAGAGAATTATCAGAATGTATCACGTGACTTACTGGTAAGCATTGTTTCAAGAAAATTTCGTTCTAGAACAGAGAGGTGCTGCACACATGCATGGGTGGTGGAATCTAACTTAATCTCATCATGGGCCCTGGTCACACACACTGGCTAATCCCAAGCCATGGTGGTGGCCCCCCACCCCCCATTTGACACAAACAGCACTCACTGCTTTCCTCCCCCAGGTGTGGCGAGTGCAAGACAGTCTTCCACCAGAGCTGCCAGGCTGTGGTGAAGAAGGGCTGCCCCCGCTGTGCCCGCCGGCGCAAGTACCAAGAACAGAACAGTCTCACTTAACCCCAGCTTCCTGTCTCCCACCCCACAGACTACAGGGGTAAGGGTGAAGCTCAGCCATTGCATCTGGGTTTCCCATCAGCCCGGTCTACTGATTCAAAGTATCGCCACTGTCTCTCTCTGTCAAGAAGACACTCAGATGTCACCAGAGCACGAACTTCTCAACAGAAAGGGAGGGAAGCCCATGATGCCTCATCATCTCCCCACCACCCATCTGATTCAGGAGTAGGGGACACAGCTTCTGTCCTAGGGGGCTGGGGTGGTTTTGCACTAATCAGGCCCCAGCTCACCTCACTGTCACTCATACCTCCATTAGGTCTGTGAAACACTGTGGAAATGAGACTTGGGGAACATTTTCAATTCCATATTTCTTGATTAGAAGGTCTAGTTTTTTTAAATGGATTTTTTTCCCCTTCCTATTTCAACAGAAAATATATTTTTATTCTTGATGCTACACAAGTCATCCAAGAAATCCAAGCATTCTTACCCTAAGAAGGATGTGCAGGAGCTGCTGAGACCTGCCCTGCAGGTGGGTGGGTAACTGATGGACAGGTCACTGCAGGGACAGAGCCTGTCAACTGGATCTGGTGCCTTTCCTTGCTGGGTGCTCACTGCTGACAGCTTGTGGGCAGCATTCCAAACTGCCCATCAGCAGGACAGATGACAGTGTCAACCCACCACCTTCTTCCTCTCCTCTCTCTTTTCCTCCCTGTCCCCACCCTCCTCACCTGAAAGGCCCATTACCTTTCTGGGTGTCAGAGCCCCACCCAGCTTTTCTGTAGCCAGGGACCTTGGTCCCAGCAGAAGGGGAAATTACTCGAAACCAGCACTGTCAGCACTTTGAGTCTTCCTTGTTCCAGGGAAGGGTCATCATCTTGCCCACCCCTCACCCCCACACCCTCACTCCCACTCCCACCACAGCCAGCCAGCCAGATGGGCAGGCAGCTGCTGCAGACACTCCAGGCCCCCTTGGGCAGAGTCTCATGGGATGCACTCCTTGCCTGACTGACCCCTGCCAGGGCAGGGAGATAAGCAGGACCCACAGAAAGGGCAGCAAGCTCAGGCAAAGAGCCAGCCTTGGGCACCATGGCTGTCAGCCCTGCACTGGGAAAAATTGACCCCATGGTTCTGTGAAGAGTGCCAGCCCTGCTGCTGAGATGTGCAGGGACATGTAGGAAAAGCCACCCTTGTGGAAGGATCCTTAACCTCAGTTTTACAAAGCCATTTGTTCACAAAGCTTTACTGGATTTGCCTGGTGAGGATGCCCAGAGATTGGAAACTTGGGAGGCATGGTTGCCTGTTGAAGGGGTCTTGGGGTGGATGGGGCCTGTAATTGCTTTGAAGTTTGGGGAGAAATTTGGACATGAGAGCCCCGCTGCCTTCCCCGCCTTTCCTGGACCCAGCAGGCTCCTCTCAACCCTGGAATCCTCTGGCCATCTTACTTGCACTCAGCTATCAATTAAAGGCCTCAGCTGGAGGTTCTGCCTGTCACTGTCAAGAGATGACCCAACCCCCACCTCTCCTTTGGAGTGATTTGACTGCTGAGTCACCTGCCCAGCCTTGTGGAGCTGGGTAAATTGTGCAATAGAATAGAGGAGGCGGTAGGCAGGTGGCGCAGGGGGAGGAAGCTGCCGCACAGTTTCTTCATCCCCATCATGGAAGCTGGTGCCAACCTGTGCCCAAAACACCAAAGCCTCTTAAGTCGGAAAATGGGTCCTTTTTCCCAACCCCACCCCCATAGCCAGCATTAAAGCCCCACCACAAACATGGCTTGATTGGAGCCATAATGGCCCCAGGTTCCTGAGTGGGTAGGAGCCCAGTCTGGGGTGGGCATTCCCACTCAGGCCTGGCTCTCTTTTCTTGGACCTATGAGTATATTCCAGAAGGAACACCAGGAAGCAGCAAAAGTGAGGCCCTGACAGGACTCACTTTGACTGGTGGGGCTTCCCCTGACTCGGTTAACGTTAGGGTGACCTCCCCATTACTAAAAAGCTGCTAATGCTTTCAAATGAGTTGACTTCTACCACCCTCACCTCCAGTGGAAAGCTGATTTGAACTTCATTAGTGCCCACACTATTCTTTAAATGTTATTTTATGCAATAAACTGTTTCTAGTGAGTGGGGCTCTGGCCCTGAAGAGTGCTTTGCAATGCATTGAAGGAACTGCTGCTGTGTGATTTTTGAATAATTTTGCAGTAAAGACCTGATCTTTTTAATCCCTTGTCTCGCTTCTGAATCCTAACATTGACACTATCTGGGGGGAAACCATGGGCCATCCCTTACTATCTGGGCCCACCCTTCCCTGTTATTCAGTACCTGGGCACAGGGGAGGTGGCAGGGGTCTTTAGCAAACACTTGAAGGCAGGGGGCTTTTGTGCCAGGAGTGGGCACAGAGAGGGAAATAAACAGTGTTCCATCTATATTGCCACTCGTAAGAGTCAGGAATCCCTGTGGAGTAGAATTTCAGGGGCTTTGGGCAGGTTTACTCACATACACGCATATATAACCACTATAGCTGATGGCTTAAATTTCACCACAGTGTCTTTCCTGTACCTTAGTGTTAAAGCATAGGACCCCTGACACATGTGAAACCTCAAGACTGTATTTCTGACTTGGTTATCCAAGGAGAGGAGATTCAGAAAGGACAAGCTATGTGAGCAGGGCCCCTGAATCAGGACACATGGTTTTAGGTGGGGCTCAGAGTGGCCTTTACTTGGCTATTTAACTTTCTCTTAAGTTCCAGAAGTCCAGGGGTCGCTGCAAGAGGAAGCCCACCACTGCTCATCAATGTCATGACAGAAGAAGGAAACCAGACAAATTTCTAGGGAAAACAGTTTGCGGGAAAATGAGCCTGAAGAGCGCAGCTTTCAGGGCACTGCTCCGGAATTTACCATCCTTGAAATTCCCTCAGCCCCTCTGGCCTGAGAGGGAGCACCCTTTTCCCATTCCATGAATCCCAGCTTCCTGGAGGACTTAATCTCCCTTCAGAGGCAGTAGGTGGTGGGCCCAAAGAGAGAAGGTGGGATACCTGTGAGAGCTGGAGGGAGGCAGGCCCAGGGCCTGTGACTCAGTTCCCTGTATCCTCAGCAAAATGCTGTGGGGGCTCATATTTCCCCCTCCTGCCTAAAGGAAGACAGGAGGTTTGCAGACCTCAATCCAACCCTGAAGAGAGAGAAGGCTCATGTCTAAAGGTAGGCATAATAACTAACGTACTGGGTATATTTACCATGTTAGGCATTGTGTGAATGCCTTTACTCTTCTCAATACCATCAGGTAGATGTTACTATCCAGTTTACAGGAAAGAAAACAAATACAGAAAAGGCAAAAACTCCCCAAGGTCCCAAGGCCAGCAAGTGGCAGAGCTAGCTGGGCACAGACCTGCCTGATCCAAGGCCAGGACCATAACCACTGCCAGCCATTGCCACCCTGCCTGGCTTGCTGTGTAGCTCTGGGGAGGTGGAGAAGGGCTTCTCTTTTGCATGTGGGTGCGTGAGGGGATTCTTCTGGCTGTTTTCTAAGCATAGGGGTGGGAGGCAGGGAGGACCAGGGACATGAATGCTGAGTTCTGCCAGGTACCTACCCTGGAGGAGCCCTGGGTGTCACCGGCCTTAGACACACTGAGACATCTGGCACAATATGGAGTCAATCCCGGGCAATGCCTAGCAGGAGCAAAGGTAAGGAGGTGGGGGAGCTCAGGGAACAATATGGCTAGACTCAGTTTCCACTGAACCTTCAGCCCTCATAAGATGGGGTTAGGAGGAGCCAAGGCCAGGGTTAGGGGCTCCTTCCTCCCAGAACACCCATTCCAGAGGCCCACACAACTCTTCCTTGAGGCGCCTGAGAGTATGGGGGTCTACTGGGTCTGGGACTAGTCTGTCTTCAGTGAGCTCAAGCCCCAGTCAAGGGACTCGGAGGCTACTTCCCCCAAAAGGCAGAAAAGACCTCAGTGTGGAGGGTCCTGCAACTGGACTGAAAATCCAGGCCTTCAGGGGGTTGCTCTGAGCTTACCCTGAGAACAAACAGAATGGGGGCCTCCCTACCACACAAGGATCAAGGCGGCCAGGGTGGAGAGAAATCTGGCCAGAAGTTGGTGCCTCCTGCACCCCTCGTCCTGCCATCCTGGTTCTGCCGCCTCCTCCTCCCGGGAGGCAGCCAGGTGTGGTCAGAATCCCGGGAGGTGGTAGGGGTGGCGTCTCCGCTCCTGGGGCGCAGGCCCGGCCCAGAGGGGACAGGAAGCCGGGACACCGGGGATTGTCTCTCGTAGCCGCAGCCCAGCCCCAGCCCGGGAGGAAGTTCTGCCGGGCGCTCTCCGCCGGTGCCTCCCTCGCTATATTGTTGAACAGGAAGCCGGCGGCCGAGGGGCGAGTGCCAGACGCCGAGCTCACGCGCGCAGGCCGGGACAAGTGGAGGCGAGGCCGGAGGCTGGCGGGAAGGCGCCCCCAGGTGCGGGGACGGGACTGGGCGGGAGGTGACGAGCTCGGGCGGAGGGGACACGGCGGCGGGGGTGGAGGCGCAGGTGATGGGTTCTCACCCGGGAGGATCGCGCGCCCGCTCCTCTCCCTGCTCCCCTTTGCACCGCTCGGGGCTCGAAGTTGCGCGGGCCGGATTCCACCGGTGGGAAGAGAGGAGGCAATGGTCTGCCCTCCGTCTGCCCTCCGTTCGGGCTCTGGCGCCACTGTAACTCGAATCGCTGGGGCAGCGGACGCAAGGAACCTTCTGGAGACGGGTCAATCCTTGCGCTCCGAGGATTCTTTCTGCTCACCCCACCCCACCTCCTCCCCAGCTCTCCTCTTCTTTACTCTCCCAGGGTCGGGAGGGAGCCGAGGCCGGATCCTCTCCCCGATCAGCCCACGACACCGCGCCTTTGTGGCCCTCCCAGCCGTGGAAGCCCCGCTCGGTGTTTTTTCAGGCCCGGCCGGGCTCCCCAGAAAGAATCTGGGGAGGGTGGAGGTGAGCCCGGCGCGGGTAGTGCCAGCAACACGGTTGCAAAGGGCTTGTAGTTGGCGATTCAGGGTGCAAATGGCCTCAGGCAGGTTGCGAAAGCCTGTGCAGGAGATCGAGCCCCGGCGGGGCATTCCCAGAGCGGCGGGCCCGCGGGGCGCAGAGACTTGCGAGCAGTAAGCCCTGCACTGGAAGGGGGAGGGGCGGGACCCTGCCTTCCCTGGTCTCCTCTTGCTTCATGCTCCGCCCCCAATGCTCCCACGGGCCCAGGCTGCAGCATTCAGGCTCCTCCTCGCCCCTCCTTGGCACAGCTGCTTTAAGAACTAAAGGCAGCCGGGTCCCTCCTGAGCGTTCCTCTCCCTCTTTTCTGCCCTCCCAGCTCTTAAAACCCAGGAGATCTCGCCAGCCTCGCCTTCGGAAGCCCCGCCCAGGGAGATGGCAGGGGCCTAACCTGCACCCGCCGGCTCCGCCCACCCAGCCTATGGGCTTCGCGAGGCCCGCCCAGCCAACGTGAGTGCGCGAGGGGGCCAGGGGCCCGGGGGCAGGGGACGAGAGGGGACGTGACCTGGCTGCCCACTGCAGTTTACTGGCTCGCTCTCTGCAGCTCACTGACCTCGCCTCCAGGGCCCAGGAACGCTTTAGAAAGAGTAGAGAGGGTTAGCTATGTGCCCTCCTCCCGAACCTATTCCTGCGGTCCCTCAACAACCTCAGCAAGAGACCAGGCTGCTGGCTTCTGGTCCAGAGCCACCTTTGTGAGGCAGGAGGTGTGGTTAGTGTAAAGGCCGTGAGGACACCGAGGACCCCGGCTCATCGCTTGGTGGGGGACATAGGCAGATTGACATTCAGGCGCTGCCCCTTTCCCCGGACACACCAGGAGCCGGGCTGAGCAGGCCTGGGGAGGGGAGGTTGTGGTGATCCTCCGGTGTTGGGGGGCTCTGGGGACACCGCATGGGTAATCACTGTCGCCGAGTGCATTCTGTAGGGTTCACTCTCATGGGGCAATGTAGGGATCACAGGGCAGGTGGCCAGGCCGCGAGGGCCAAGCCTCCCTCGCGGGACCGAGGCGGGAGCTGGAGAGCAGGGGCCGATGCGGGCCGGTCTGGGCGGGCCGCGCTCCGGCTTCACATCTGCGGCGGAGCTGTCAGGAAAAGAAGGGAAAACTGAGAGAACCGGTTCTTCGGCCTTAGCATTTGTCACAGCCCTGGGACTAAGCGGGGCAGGGGCCACCCCCAGAGCCAGCGCCTGAACCCTTACCCCGCGGGCCCGTCACACAGACACCTGGCACAAGGGGACACGGTGGGGCCGCCCGCAGATTCCCTCCGGGCTGCAGGCGGGGGGTGGGATAAGGGACGGGAAATGGGCTATTTTCCCACTTCATAGACTGGGAAACTGAGGCCTAGTCAACTTTTAGGCAGATGAGGTGTCGACCTTATCTCGGACAATCACCCCATCTCTTTCAGCCAAGGCTCCCCCGGCAGTAAAGTTGGACCAGAATTAATCCCCAACTGAAGTAAGGCCCAAATCTCATAATCAATGTCACAGAAGAAGAATTATCGTTATTCCGTCACTGAGTTTAAAACGAGAGTCTTAGAAACTATCTTGTCCAAGTCCCCATTTTAGAGAAGGAACACTTAAGCCCAAGCGTCCACCCCAAGTAGAGGACGGGCCTCGAACCCAGGCCTCCCTCCCTCCCTCTCCCACACCCGTGTGTTTTTCTTCCCGGTCCCGCCGCCCTGACCTCCGTGCCTCCTCCCTTGTCGCCCGCAGGGAAGCGCCGCGGCCGCGATGGCGGCGGACGTCGAGGGGGACGTGTACGTGCTGGTGGAACACCCCTTCGAGTACACCGGCAAGGACGGGCGCCGCGTCGCCATCCAGCCCAATGAGCGCTACCGGCTGCTGCGCCGCAGCACCGAGCACTGGTGGCACGTGCGGCGCGAGCCCGACGGTCGCCCCTTCTACCTGCCGGCGCAGTACGTGCGCGAGCTGCCCGCGCTCGGCGACCCCGCCGTCCCTCCGCCGCCCGCGCCGCACCCGGGCCCGGCCACCCCCGAGCCGCTCGGCTACGACTACCGCTTCGTGAGCGCGCCGGCGCCCGCGGGCCCCGACGGCGCCCTAGCCGACCTCCGAGGCCGCGCCGGCTCCCTGAGCGGCCCGGGGCGGTGCAGAACCCCGGCCCAGCGCCGCAGCCTGGCGCCCGGCCTGCCCGCCTGCCTCTATGTGCGGCCCGCGGCGCCCGTGAGGCCCGCGCAGTCCCTGGACGACCTGGCGCGGGCCGCCGCCGCGCCCCCTGCCGGCCTCCTCGGGAGCGCGGGACGCTTCAAGGCGGGCAGTGTGGCGGGCTCCTGGGTGTGCCCGCGGCCGCTGACGTGCAGCGACTCCGAGAACATCTACGAGGCCATCCAGGACGTGCGCGGCCCGCCGCGGGAGGAGCGTCCGGAGCAGGTACGCGGCGGGGAGGGAACCCGGGGCCGCGCCTGCGCAGAGCCGGGTGCGAGGGGCCTCAAATGGTCAACCTGCTCGAGGGGCCTCAAATGGTCAACCAGCGGTGGCCGCCGACTTTGGACGAGTTCCGCACGCAGGGAAACGAGCCTCGCTTTGCTCAACCATGAAGTCAAGCGGGATACAGGCCCGCAGTCCCTTACCCGCAATTCTGAAGTCCCACAACTCGAAACCCAGACTTTTTTTTTTTTTTGTAACTCGGTGGCAAAATCTGAACTGCAGCAAAGCCAATATTCTTTATTTATCGCAGTTACCTTGAATATCCATGCTTTGCTGAAGAAATGCATATGAGCTTGATTACAGGGGGCTGCCCCAAGCCCAGGTGGAGCGTGTTGTCATATAAAGTAGGTATGTGTACCTTCTTACCTTTCTAAACTGCAACCGTTCTGTATTCCAAAAAGCACCTGGGCAAGGCAGAAGGGGCCGTGAGCCTGCGGCCGCCCTACCTGCTTGCCTTTCTCCCAGGAGTTTGGAGGGGGAAGCTGGGAGTCAGATGAGAGGATGGATATGAAAGTCATGGGTCTATTTCCTTTTTTGCTTCCAACATTACAGTTCCTTGTTAAAAAAAAGGTGATCTCTTTGTTTTCAGTCTGGTTATGTTAAGGGTTGTTTTGTTTTTTTCTTCAGATTTCAGTTATGTTAATTTGGGAAATCGAAAATAAAGCACTTCTTAAAAAACACTCTTACATCCCCAGAATCTTGCGGGCTGCCCTGAGGTCTCGAACTTTAGAAACCTTTCAGGAAGAGGCACCCTGGGAACAATAACAACAAAAAGATGACCAGTCCCAGTTCTGCCATCTCCCACCAGTGGTGTAATTTGGGGCGGTTCACTTCCCCTCTCGGGGTCTCATTTTATTCTTCAGAAAAAGAGAGTCCTGAAGCTTGTGGGTCGCTGAATTTTTTTTTCTTTGTACTTGATATAACAAACATTGATGCCTGCCACCGGCCAGGAGGACTGAGTCCGGGATGCCCAGATGAATGAGGCCCCATCCCTGTCTGAGGGTTGTCCGATCTTTCTGTCTCATTATAGGTTAAAGATTTCAGGTTTGGGGGCTGCAGAGACCAGAATTTGCCTGCTGTGTCTCTTGCCATCTGCTGTCAAGCCACTTAAGTCCCCCAGCCTCAGTGTCCTCGTGTGTAAACCCAGGACGGTCCCTACGTGTTAGGGTTGTTGAGAGCCTTAACTATGATCAGGCGCGTGGGGGCGCTTGGCACGTGGTAGGCTGTCCTCCAGGGCTCGGTTCCCGCCGGCAGCCTGTCCTTTCCTCTGGGTCTGCCGAGGGAAGCCCGCCCCCTTGTGGTCAGGATGGAGAGCAACTCCCCGCTGCTGGGCACCCCCTGGCCGCTTCTCTGGGACAGGTGGGGGACACCGGCATTCCGGGGTCTGTCTCACCCTGGGAGGTGCGCAGTGCCGCAGGATCTGGGGATCCAGCGCGTGCATAGAATGTTTGTGGGCGAGTAGTGGCGGCCCCCTTACCCATGAGCCGGCGCTCTGCGGGTCCGCCCAAGGCACATCAGTCCAGCACCTAGGACCAAGGAGGAAGGTGGGGAGGACCCCTAGGTCCAGGCACCTCCTGAGAAGAGAATAACCTGGCTGCCCCGGGTGCTACCCAGTGGTATCTTTGCTTCTCCTTCCCCGGGCTCCCAGCCGGTTCCCACATTGCAGAGGTGTGTTGGGAGAGGGGGACCACTCACAAGGGATGGTGGGAGCGGTCCTGGCACAGAGAACTGGGATGTCTTCCAATACTTGGGTATTGGGCAGAGAGCCTGGTCCCATTGGTGGCCGGCATTCTCTGAAACATCATCAGCCCCTGTTTCCTCTCCTGTATAATGGGTGTAATAACACACACTGCCTGGGACAGGCTTTTTTTATTTGTTTATTTTTTATTTTTTGAGGGGGACAGGCTTTTACTCACGTGTCAGCTGGGAATCTCCCTGCCACTCCATCCTCAACAAACCCCTGGGCTTTGGAGTTGGTTCTTCCCAGTCAGGAAACCCCACCCCTGCTCTTAGTTTTTTTCCGGTAGCATTTAGAGAAGGAATTTCCTGAAAGGTGAGCTTGCCTGTTTTCTCCTTAGAGGAGGCGGCAGAATGAGGTCCTCCCCTTCCCCTCTCCTCCTCCTGGTCCATTCGCTCATTCATTAAGTATGTATTGATTGAGCACCTGCCAAGCCCTGGGTGATCCTGGGCATCCGGAGACACTGGAGGCACAGTCACAGCCTTCAGGAGCTGGCTCTCTGGGAGGGGATGCTGCAGGAGGGACTGGTGGCTCCGTCCAGCTTGGCACAAGCCGTCTGGATGGAGCCAGACTCAGGGTGCAGTGGAGCATGGGTGGAGGTATAAAAGGACGTGGCACGTCTAGGGCCTGCAGCCCCCCACCAATATACAGCTGGAGCCTGGGGTATCCACGTGGGAAAGGACAAGGGGACAGGAGTGGGTGGTGTGGCGATGAGCTGGAACTTCTACTCCTTGGCCAGGAATTTGGACTTAACCTGCAGCCACTGGAAGGCTTTTAGCAAAGAAAGGAGTGCGATCGAGAAAAGACCCCCCACGGCTGGAACTGTGCGAATGGCCAGGGTGCTTCATGGCCTTCTGCGCATGTGGGATATAGGACCTGGTGACCAGTAGAAAAGGGGGTGGAGGGAAATCAGGATAAGCTCTAACTCCCTAGTGCACGCACCTGGGCAGTGGAGCTGTGTAAGGAGGAGCTGCCACGCTGGGGGTGGGGGTGGTTTTTGGAGATGGCACCCCCTGCCACCATGCTGGGCCCAGGAGGCAGTCGGAGGGGTGGGTGGGTTTGCTGCTGAGGAGCAGGCCTTTGGTGTGAGATGGTGATGCTGTGGATGAGGAGAGAGAGTGCGGTGGGAACAGGAGTGCTTGAGACAGCATTTGGACAGACAAAGGGAGGAAAGAGGAGCAGAGAGGGAGGAAGAGCCAGGGAACAAAGAGGAAAAGCGGGCGAGTACGGGGCCCAGGGGCTGAGGAGAAGTGTCTGGAAGAAAGAAGGTTACAGGAAGTCACGTTAGACAAGGGCCATGAAACATTTATCTGAAGTGCCACCAAAGGGTCAGCAGCCACCTATCAGGAACTTGTCAAGGGGATTGCTGAAGGCAGGGGCAGGGGCCAGGCGGGAGTGAAGCTGCAGATATAGGTCCAAGGGTAGGCCATTGTCGGAGGGTTGACCGAGAAGGACAAACTGTGGGGTCACTGCCAAAAAGGGAGTAGAGTCCCCGGATGGAGACTCACAGAGCCTAAGTGGATGGGCAGGAGACTGGAGGTGGAGGAGGCTGGAGGTGGGGGAGAGGAAATTGATGAGTGGGATCCCAGGGGAGCAGGGGGTGAGGGAAGGGCTAGAACAGAGTAGACAGAGTCTTGCTTCCCCAGAGCATGGAGGTGACACAGGTCATCAGAGAGAGTGGGATGAGGACTGGAGGAGGGTGGGGACAGTGTCCAGTCGATGGACCACTGGGTAATGGGAGAGGCCAGGCAGCACAGAGGGCTGCTGAGAAAGAATCCTGTGAACTGCGGGTTCCGCTGCCACATCATCGGCTCAGGGACAGGGCTGGCCAATCTTGGAGGCTGGGGTTCCCCAGAAGAGATGAGCCTCTACCGTGAACCACATTTTACAGCTTTGACATTCATTATTCACACAGCGGATATATCAGGTTCTCCTGGCATATGCTGGTCACCTAGCTGGACCCTGGGGATGCAAAGTATGGTAAGATACAACTTAGTCTCTGGCCCAAAGGGCCTCAGGGGCCTGTGGGTTCTCACTCAGAGGCTGGCACACGAGGCCATCCTCCCAGCAACTCAGCAGAAAGGCATAGGTATTGCTGTGTGACCCAAGTGCAAACAGGATTCAGAGAGGTTTGGTGACTGGCCCAAGGTCACACAGCCAGGAGGTGTTTACATTCAGCTCATTCCAGGCCTCCCAACCCTAAGCCTAGTTCTCTAGCCACACCACTCTGGCCAGCAGGCATAGTATCAGCTGGGTGGCCTCCAGGCTTGATCACTATGTTCCCTCAGGGAGGACGATATAAGCTTAAGGTGAATAAGTGCTCGCTTTCCTGAACGCCCTTTATGTGTCCAGCCCTTTGGTGGGGAGGAGACATGAATTCCAAACCTTGATCTCGTTATCTGCAGCTGAGGGTATAACCAGAGAATTAGGCATCCTCAGAGAAGGCAGAAGCAAATATTCCAAGGAAGGAGAGATGGAGGAGAGAGGGAGGTAAGCTGAGAGGGCTTCCTGGAGGAGGCAGCTCAAGAAGCCCAGGGAAGCCAGGCAAAAGCAGGTGCAGTGCAGGGGCCTCTGACTCCTCCCACGTGGCTGGGAGTCCCACCCCTGGGTGAGGGGCCGTCCTGGCTCAGGACTTTGGGTGTGGCTACCATCCCCGCCCCCTGGCCTCCAGCACAGAAAGGGCCAGGCCAGCAGGGTCTGGACTGGAGCCCGCCCTGCCACCAGGGCATTGGCCACAGGGAGGAAAGAGCTACAGCCTGGGGCCGCCACAACTTCTTATGCAAGCAGCCAAGGAGGCACCTTACCTGAGCAAGGGAAACTCCCGAAGTGGTGGCTTCCTCTGGAGCCGAGCCGGAGCCGGCTGAGTGGGACTGAAAGGAGCCCCAGGGCCCTCGTTCCTGGGAACTGTGAGTGACCCATCGCCTGAAATTGGGGCCCCTGGAGAAGCAGGGGGTGGGCCCAGGCAGTTTTCTCACTCTCTCTTCCAATCCCTACCCCCACCCCCTCCTTCCCTGCACCCATCTGAAAACCCACCAGGTGGCTTCCCCCTGTAAGGAAGCCCCTCCCTCCTCTCTGGATATCCCAGGCCTGGTACCCACTTCCTGGGATAGACTCCAAGGGTGGCCCGAGGCGGCTAGGATTGAGATGAATTAACTTGCCTCGGTACAGACCCGCCAGGGGCCTTCTGGAAAAGGGGTTAGTAAAAGCAGGGGTGCTGAGACCAAATTGAAAGTCCAGTGGATCCCCTTGCCCATACTCCCTCCTCCCAATCCCCATGCTTCCAGCTCCGTCAGCGCCCAGGGGTGACCCAGCTGGTTTTCTTCACATCTGCCCTGACCTTACCTTCCCCATGACTCACCAGGGGCCCAGGCTGACCCAGGAGCCCGCCTGCCCAGCCTATGGCTTGGTTTGTGAGGAGCCGGTTCTTGGGTATCCCCCTCCCACCCTCACCCCACCTCCCTGGCCACCAAGCAACTCCCTCCTCTGCAGGCCAGGAGGCGACCTCTGCAGGCCAGGAGGCGACCTCTGGCCACCTTCCTTGAGCCTGGGCCTCCTTCTCCACCCCTTGGCCCCTCCCTGCGGCGCTGGCCTCCAGCCAGGGGCCAAGACTAGCCCACCTTCCTTCCCACTTCCTTCCTGAGGCAGCCCCTGCAGTCAGCCTCACTCCAGACCTGTTTTGTCTGCCCTTCCTGGAGCTGTTTGTGTCTCGTGGCAGGAGGGGGTGAATGGTCAGTAGAGAATGCCAGCACGGCCAGAGCCAGGGCCTGGGGCATGGGAGAGTCTGGGAAGGTGACCGGCCTAGTGATCAGGGTGTGGTCAGGGTCCCACGCCAGGGTGTTGGGGAGCTTCGCAGCTGGGTCTGTGCTGGGGGAGTGAAGGGGCTATTGCTGTTGGTTGTTGTGGGGCGGGGGGGTAGGTACTGGGGCCCTGGGACCCAGAGTCTCTTACTAAGATTCCAGAAGCTCTGTTTCCAAATTGAGGCCTTCTTGGCGTTGCGGGGATTTCAGAGCTGGCCAAGGCCCGTGGGACCCTCTCTCCCAGACCAGCTCTGGGCTCCTGTGGGCTTCAGTCTGCATCCTTCCTATCCCTCGACTTGGGGGGCCTCTGGGAGGCATGGAAGGGAGTGGGTCAGGGGCCCCTTTCTAGACCTCAGTGTCTGTCCTGAAGCTGGACAGACTTGGGCCCAAGAGAAGCAGAATCTCTCAGCCATCTTTCTTCCTTATCTACACATCAAGTGCTCCTCAGCTTTGTTGGAATATAAATGACTATTTTCCCCCTTTAAAAATAGCTTAACACGGGGCAGACCACAGTGGCTCAACAGGCAGAGTTTTTGCCTGCCATGCTGGAGACCCAGGTTTGATTTCTGGTGCCTGCCCATGAAAAAAAAAAACACCCTAGATTCAATATTACGGGTGCACTGGTGGTTCAGTGGTAGAATGCTCACCTTTCATCTGGTTGGATTCCCAGACCATTCACCCCCCGAAAAAATATATATATATGCTTAACACAATTACAAAAATAAAATAAAATAAATTGTTTAACACAACTACAAATACTTGGATAATGGAGAAAATTTCACTCTAATTAGCCTTTGTTTTTTTTCCATCCATTCTGTTTCCTCATGATTCTGTATTGGGGAGTAAATACAGATTCTGAATTTACTCAATGAATACCAGGTGCTCTTGAACTCTGAGGAGGCAATGAAAACAAGGCATGGTCCCTGCCCTCAGGTAGCTTATTCTCCAGGAGGAGAGATTGTCAGGCAAACTGACAGTACTGATGTGGAGTGGTGGAAGCATCAGCAAGGTGCTGTGGGGGTGTAGGTTGGAGGAGACCTCCTCTCAAGATGATGACTGGGAAAAGGGGAATCTGGAAATACCTCCCTGAGGAGGACAGTGATGTCAGAGGGCAAATCCAAAATATTCCTACAGTTCAGCCTCCCGTGAAACTGTCTGGACCTGGTGACTTTTTGGTGGTAGATTTTTTCTCATCACTGATAATTAGTCTTCAAAAGTTTTCCAGCACCTCTCTAATTCATTCTGGAAATTTTATATTTTACCAGGAAAGCATTCATTTTCTCTAGCTTTGTAAAATCTTCACTTTTAAAGTTTCTTATGGATTTCTCTGCAGTCAAGCAAATGATTTTTTTAAGTTTTTCATAGACCTATAGGAAAATTATTTATTTTTTATTTAAAGGTTGTAAGATTCCATATGTATCATATTAAGTTTATTGATGATATTATTGAAACTTGGATTTTTTCTTTGTGTCTTCTTGTCTTTTGTACTTATTCTGCTAGAGTTACAGTGAGTCTCCCGCTCAAATTTTATGTTAATAAAGTCCTTCTTGTAATTTTAATAGCTTTTGCTTTTTATATTTAACTACAGTGTTATCAGGAGCATACAGAGTTTGACTGTTTTATCATCAAATTGTGCCTCTGTATCATTTTTATTCTTTTCAGCATTTTTAACCTTAAATCCCACCTTGTTTGTAATTAATGTAACCACTCTTGCCTTTCATTTTATTATTTTAGTTGATTATTTTGTTTTATGGCACTTGCCTGCTGTCTCTAAGAATCCTTTTATTTTCAACATGGAAATGTATTTCATATATATATCTTATTACTATGTTTTTCACCCCAGCCGACTTTTGTCTTTTAATGGGAGAATTCAGTCTGTTCATACTTAGTTTAACAACTGATATACAATAATTGGTTTTATTACTTGCAGCTTATTTTACATTTATTGATTTTTACTTTGTGGTTTCTTTTTCTTTCTTTCCCCCCACCCCCCCCCACCCCCGGTTTAATCAGGCTGCCAGCAGTTCCTGTTCCCCCCACCCCACCCCATTAATCTGTTGTCCTGCTACCCTCAGCCCTTTCATTAGTGGTATTTCCTGCCCGCCCCCCACCCCCACCCCTTTCCTGTGAGTTCCTAATCAAACACATTTTCTATAGACTCTGCCTACCTAGGTATTCCTTTTCTTAGCACTCCCATCAGGAAGTCACAGAACCCTGTTGGTCTATTTCTTACTAATCATTGTTTCTTTCACTTTTTCTGCTTTTGGAATCCTAATCATTTGCATGTTAGGTCTCCCGAGTGGATCCTGTGAGCTTCTTATCTTTTCCCTCTTTATTTCTATCTTAATGTACGTATTTTTGTTCTGAGGTCTGAAATATTTCTTGCGCTTGATTTTCCAGTCCCCAAATTGAATCTGAAGAGTGAATATCTCCAATCCTTTTTTTTTTTTTGGTGCTTTCCTTGAGTATCCCTAAGGATTCTTTTTGTTCAAGTTACAGTTGTATTTTCCAGTAGCTCTATCTTGTTCTGAATTTTTTTTTCAGCTAGATAATATGGTTAAAAAAATCAAAACCATATAAAAATTATATAGCAAAAAAAACCAAACAAATAAAAAATTACATAGCAAAAAAATCTGGCACACACTCCATTTTCCATGCCCTGTTCACCAACAGTTCAAAATTTACCACTCTGGTAATTCTTTCTCTGTCTTTCCAGCGTTTCTTTATGTAAAAACAAACTAGTGTGATTCCCTGTTTGGTTGCTTGAGTTTCTGTCTTGTTTACACAAAAATAGCATGCTGTACAAACTGTCCTATACCTTGTTTATTTTTTGCCTTTTTGATCTAACAATGTATTTTGGAGATGGTACATAGAGAATACCCCACACAGATGTATCATGATTCATTTGGCCGGTCTCTATTGATGGACACTTGGATTGTTTCCCATCTTTTGCTATTCCAAACAGTGCTGTAGTGAATCACCTTTTGTACATGTGTAGGTAAATGGAGAATAAACCTAGAAGTAAGATTTCTGGATCAAAGGACAAATGATAGATATTTGGTAGGTATTGCCAAATTGCCATCCAGGGGACTTTTATCACTTTGCTTTCCCACCGACACAAACAAGAGTTTCTGTTTCCCCAGCGCATTGCCAACTGAGTGATCTCAAACTTTTGTTTTATGCCAATCTGATAGTAAAACCTATTTTCATAAGGTAGTTTGAATTTACATTTCTCTTTCCAGTGAGGGCGAGCATCTTTTCATGTACTTGAGAGCTGTTTGCTTTTCTTTTTCCGTGAATGGGCTGCCGTATGCTTTGTGCATTTACCTTTTGGGTTACTGGTCTTTCCTATTGATTTCTAGGAGCTTTTTCTGTATTAGGGAAAATAGCTCTTTGTCTAGCGTATGAATTTTAATTTTCCTTTAGTTTGCCTTTTGACTTTGCTAATGGTGTGACTTGGCCACAAAAGATTCTTAAAATACAGCTACATAATCAATTATACCAATTCTTTATTTTATTTAGATTTGAGTCTTTGTTACAAAGAACTTTTATGATGTATAGAATTTTGCTCCAATTTTCTTCTTTGAGTAATTTTATGGCTTATTATTATTATTTTTATATTTAAACCTTTAATCCTGTGGGGTTTATCCCAATGAACAATGTCCCATCACCTTTTATTGACCAGTTCATCTGTCCCCCAGGATTGGTGATGACGTCTTTAGCACATCCTGGCTCCTAGCTGTGGTGGGGTCTAATAGCAGCAGCCTGTTTGGTTGCCTGTTTTTGCAGCTTCCCTCCAGACACTGGGCTTTCAGAGGGGTGGAATTTATATGTCTTTGTTCACAGGGGCTTGAGATGAGCTGTTGGAGTAACCCACTGCGGGGTGGGTGGGGGTGGCCTCTGCCGGTAGGCCTGCTGGAAGGCTAGCCTAGCAGGAAGTGTACCCCATATGCTCATGGCCCTATCCTTTCCTTCTTGGCTTTCCCAGCCTTAAGGGTGGACAGTTCCTTGCCCACCTGTTTGGCTCCCCCTTGG
The DNA here is from genome assembly GCA_004026745.1 of Myrmecophaga tridactyla. Taxonomy (NCBI): domain Eukaryota; kingdom Metazoa; phylum Chordata; class Mammalia; order Pilosa; family Myrmecophagidae; genus Myrmecophaga; species Myrmecophaga tridactyla. The sequence continues at coordinate 23,151 of PVIY010035140.1, forward strand.
CTCCCAGGGACAGGGGGTCTGGTACAAGAGCCCTCCTGCCTTCTTCCCTGGAGCCCCATGGTGGGCACAGTCTGCCCCAGGGGTGCCAGGTTCCGGTCTCTGCCTCAGGTGCTCTTACCTGGGCCAGCCAGGCCTTGCCCGCCCACTACCCCAACCCCTGCTCTGCTAGGGCCCAAAGGGGGTTGCATTTGGAGAAGAAAGGAAGCAGGATATGTTTTAAGCTGCCATGTTGCCACAATCCCCAGCCTCAGGGCTGAATTTAAAGGGCAAGAAATCACGTTGTCTATTAGGATGGGTTGAGGGTTGGGGGCCAGGCTGGGAAAGCAAGTCTGTTTCCAGAGGAGCAGTAACGAACACCTCATATGGTTCTAATGATGAGTCTGGAGGGTAATGAAAAAAATTTCGAGGGAGTTTCATTTTCACTTTTTATCGTGAAAAATTTCAAACTCATTGAAAAGTAAAAAGAATATTAAAATGAATAAAGTTACACCCATAACTTATACTTAACAATTAACACTTATCTTGTTTGTTTTATCTTTTTTGTTGTCTTGAGGAATTATCAATTCCAGACATCATCATATTTCACCCCTAAGAACTTCAACATGCATCTCTGAGAGAATGACATTTTCCTCCATAATCGCCATATCATTATTATATATACATATATATAATTAATGTTAATCTCTTAATATCTGAAACTCAAGCCACGGTCAAATTTCCCTAATTGTCCTAAAAAGTGTCCCTCACAGCTGGTCTGTTTGAGCCAGGATCCAGGCAAGGACGATGCATTGCATTTAGTAGTCTCTTAAATCTCTCCTAAACCTCCTACCCTTTTCTTTGCCAGGACACTGACTTGTTAAAGAAACCAGACCAGCTGTCCTGTAGAATGTCTGTTCCAGAGTTGGCTGTTTGCTTCCTGTGTTCCTCTTACCCCTGTGTTAGCTGTGACCTGGTCACAGTTCAGGGAGGTCGAATCATCTGGGCTCAGCGACAGGAGATGCCAGGGAAGCAAGAGGAGGCAAGGATAGCTCCAGATCTCTGCTTGAGCAACAGTGACACTGAGATGGAGAGAAGGAGGAATGAATTTGGGCAGCAAGGAGGTGTATTCGGTTTTGTTCATGTAACTTTTGAGGTGTGCACCGGACGTGCAGGTGGGAACTTAAGGCGGGCAGTTGACATATGAGCCCAGAGGCAGGCGTGTGAGTTGTTAACCTAGAGCTGGTCGTGGAAACCACAGGACTGGGTGCCCTTTTCCAGGGGGTAAAGTGAGGAATAAAGACAAGACACCAAGCACTGGAGGTGAGCAGAGAGAATGGAGCCTGAGCCCAAAGAGCAGAGAAGGAGAAGGAAAACCCAGAAGATTCTGAGCCTAAATGCTGGCGAGAAGTCAGACAATAAAGGGTGGAAAGTGGGTGTTGAATTTGTCATCGAGGAGGTTGAGCTGGGAGCCTGAAGATGGAGAGAACGTGGGCGCACGTACTCCTTCCACGAGCTGGCTCTGAAAAGGGAAGAGGGGGGAGAGAGTAAAGGGGGTGCAGAGCTGACTCCGGAGGAGAACTTTAGCTTTTTAAGATGGAGAGACCTTGAGTGTTGAATGCCAAAGAGACAAAAGCAGTCAGGAGGGAGGGGTTAGAGACTGAGGTGAGGAGGCAACAGGCAGTGGGGCCCCCTGGGGCCCAGGTTGGGAGTGTGTAGACTTGGCCAGGAGGATCCTGTGTCCTTCCTTAGTGTCAGGTGCAGGAATGGTAGTGCAGATACGCTGGCGGGCATAGGTGGAAGCTGGCCGCGCCCTGGTCACATTTCCCACCTCCCTGGGTTGGCTCACAACCGTGACCTTCGCTGGCCCCGAGGTTCCTCGACAGACCATGTCCAACTCCTCTTGTCGCCAGCAGGCCTGCTGGGTCTCTGCCAGCCTTATGCAGAAGCGCAGAGGGTGTGAGCTGGGAAACGGGCCCCATGCCAGACCCCACCCCACCCTTGAGGCGCAGGCCCGCAGGCAGCCCCATGAAGTCACCCAGAGGCTGGGGACAGAATCTGGTTTCGCAGGTGCCCAGCTGAAACTCGAAAGGAGAAGTAGAGCCGTGCTTGCTTCTCCGTGTCCCCCATGGGTGTGGGAACACAGGGCCCCACTTGGCTCTTTTACAGAAACCAGCCCTGTGAGTGGGGACAGACAGACAGCCCCATTCCATGGATAAAGAAATGGAGGCCCCAAGATACAGGGGTTGCCCGGTGAGAAGCTGGGAGCAGAGTCTACCCAAGAACCCAGGGCTCCTGCTCCATTCTTTTCCTTTCCTTCTGTCCCAAACCCAAGAGAAGAGTCTCAGCTCAAATGTCTGTGTTCAGAATCTCATGCTACACCCAGGTGGCGAGATTACCATGACCCCAGGTGCCTGCGTTGGGCCACATGCCACAGTCACCTGAGGAGCCTTAAAATATTCCTTGCCCAGGCCCCAGCCCAAACCAGTTACTTTAGAGTCTCAGGGAGCTGGGCCAGGCGTGGCTCCCCAGGATTCTGAGGCTTCCAGGACCCCGCGGCGGGTCCTGCCGTGTTGCCTGTGCCCCATGGTGGACGGGTGGCCCTGGGCTGGGCAGGGCTGGAGAGAGAGAGGCCCGGTCTCCATCCTCAAGGAGGTGGGGGGAAGGACGGACGCCAGAACCAGTCCTGTCTTGTGTTCAGGGCTGAGTTCCTTGAGGCAAAGGTCACAATTCATTCCCACTCGCCCCACCCCAGCCCAGCCCAGCCAGGCTCCGGGAGGCCACAAAGGGACATCTTGTCTTGGCATCAGCCCCCAGAGCCGGCTCCTGGGCTGAGGTGCTGCTTTGGGGCATTTCTTTTGCCTTTGGGCCAGAAGCTGATAGAATTTTCCTATTGCACTTGCCCCTGCTTCAAGGCTTCCTGTGGCAGGTTTTGGAGAGAAGGAGGTGAGGGCACAGGAGAGGAGGACCCCCGGTCTTCATCCCCTCTCCCTGGGGGAGGGGAAGCCCAAACGGGGAGGCCAGGCCACGGGCTATGGTCCCTCCCCAGCACCCTGCAGGCAGAGCCCGTTGGGAGGCCCCAGCCATGGGGGCAAGCCCCTGCTGCGGAAGGGAAGGAGTGAGCTGCTGGCTGCGGGTTCTGGCCCCAGCCCCCACATCACCCCTGGTCTCTGCCTGAGGGGGACCCTGCTCCCCTATCCGACTGTCAGGGCGGTGCTAAGGGCCGAATCCCCATACCCACCCTCCCCCACACCCCCAGCTCCCCCTGTTGGCTCGGAGCTCCTGGCTGCTCAGGAATTTACAGAGGCTGTTCCTGTCTCCTGTGCCTGGCTCAGTCTCTCTTGGTGACTCGTCATTGCATATGAGCATGTCCAGGTCGCTGTCCCTCGGGGCACCGTGATGCGTCACATGTGTAATGGTATGAGGGCTCCAGGCCTCTTTCCCTCCTGCTCTCTCCCTTTGG
>PVIY010035141.1:0-2500 GCA_004026745.1 Myrmecophaga tridactyla
ATATGTTACATGTGACTTTAAGTAAGGGGCTTTTGAAATGAAGTAAAGGAAATGTAAATGTTCTATTACCTTATATAGAGACAAACACGTGTAGTCCCATTGTGCAAGCAAACAAAATTCATTTACCTGCTTTCTTTTTCACCTCCTTAAATCCAAAGTTGGAACACAAAAATTGCAATTTTATATCAGCAGATCCCTCTCAACTCCAAAAACAGAAGCAGAGAATTAGTAAAGAACTTTCTGATTAGTAAATGCCTAAACACACACTTCAAACTGCGGTAGTTCCATTTTCTTCTATTTTTATTAACTGATTATTTGTAATGGGACAAATGGGAAATCCAGGTTTATAGGCTTCTAATTGTTAAAAAGCCAGATACACTTCAACTATATATGCTATAGGCAGGACATCCTGCTGTGCCTTTCTTTGCATCCGTGGACTTTGGTGTGTAGCAGTTTGAAGGACAGCCTTGCACCCAGGTAGACACATAAATGAGAATGGTCTCTCCTAGTTGCCACGTGCCTGAGAATGAATCACATTAGACTGAGCAGAGCAAGTGAAATTTTGAAAGACCAGTATCAGCAAAGACCTTATTATTACTGATATTACAATGAGGCCAGCTTTTTTTTTTTTTTTTTAACTTCTGGGTAGAATTAATATAATTTTTCTGATCCCAGAGATGCCTTTGCAAGGGTAGTTCTATCCAGTTGCAAAAACGAAACCTGTTGGTAGAGTATCAGGCCAGGAACCCTTATGTTTGTATGGGTGAATGTCTTAACACTGCAAGCTGCTTTGCTCATTCCATTAAAAGCATATGCTAAAAAAAAAAAAAAAATTTTTTTTCAGACATTCTGATCAAATCCCACTGATTTCATAGAGGTACAGAAATGTAGGATGTGTCTCTTTTTTAGCCTTCTGCCCCACCTTATTCCTGGTGAGAGAGTTTGGGCAGAAGAAAATGTTTCTATGGTCACAAGCAGAAAATACTTTAAGACCCAGTTTCCCAGAGGAATTCACAGGCTTCCCCTGGAAAATACTCCTGGACAGTCAGTTTTGCAGGTACGTGATTGTCTTGTTAGGAATCACAGAAAAATCATTTATTTGTGGACATTAGAGGAAAATGCTATTGTTATTTCTTTTCACATTCACACAACTTCTCATCACTTTTCCACCACCCTAGTCCGAATTGGCCCTCCTGACGCTGGACCATAGGTTCAGGTCCCACACCCTGCTTTGTGACATACTGACTTAGCTTCTGCCCTCACAGGCTTGACTTCTCACCACCTAGCAATTGGAACTCTCTCTAAATTACTTCTCCAATAGACTACTGCAAAGAGAGAACTAAATGATAGTAAAATTACGTTTTTCCATGATGATAGGTTTTCTTAATATGACCTTCTTTGTAGGAATTTGAGATGTTAGCGCTGCAATGAATCTTCAAACTCACATATGCACACATAACTCGTAGTAGGTCTTAGATTTAACCTTTCCACAAAGAATATTCACACAATTAAGAATTCAGTTTCCCAGAAAATTAACACCTTTACTCATTTTATGTTCGTCCTGTTCTTAAATTTTAAAGTTGTTGTACTTTGATTGTTTTTAAATGAAGAGTCTTATTATCATAAAGGTGAAGGGCATTCAGCTTTGAGAACCATGGATAATTCTTGTTTGGATCATTCATCCATCTAACAAATATGTAATGCGTGCAGTTTCACTGTAAGGAAAATCCATGTTTTCTAAGGGGATGTCATTCTTCCCCTACTTTGACTCTTTAAGGACATTTTTCCTTTAATGCTCTAGTGACTTTTACCCATATCATTAGAACTGGTTACATGTGTATAAATATAGAAATATAGGAAAGCAAAGTTTCATTCCTGTAGGCTATAGTCTAACTTGTCCAAACTACTTTGCCTTTACAGCTTTTTAGTTTCTAATGTAGTAAATGTTTCCCCAGGTCTATAGCCCTTTTGAAGGAACACAAATCATCCCCCTATACATTGACAAAACCTAGTTTTTGAGCCTCATTTCCAGATTTTTCAGTTAATGGGGGGAGAGGGTTGTACCTTTTCCCTGAACGTGAGCATCATTTTCCTGTGTATTTCTGGATCTCTCAGGGGCTGGGAGGGGGAGTGAGGGAACTGCAACCATAGCACTCCATGAACCCTTTTGGGATTACTGTAGTAATGAACAATGAAAGTTATTTTCTAAATGTAGATATGTTAGCTGTTCTTTTAAAGTAAGGTTCTCTGAAATATGTAGCATAAGCTGGTACTGCTGTCAAATGGGTCGATTATAAAACTGAGCAGCTGTGCAAGGGCAGCTAACTTTGAAGGCACATCTCCCTGGCTGGTGTGTCTACATCTCATGCCACAAGCACTAAGAACTTGTATTGCTGCATGTTGAAACCGCATTTTCACTTGGTATGAATAGTTATTCATCTCTTTGTTGCGGGCCATGTTAACCAGCTCAAATGAAAATCAGATCAACCTACAAGATAAC
>PVIY010035141.1:7500-26572 GCA_004026745.1 Myrmecophaga tridactyla
TGGGGATTTGGCAACTTGGTGGTGCTAACTGAAACTCTCTTTGCAGGCATAAATACCCTATTAATCCCAACTGAAAGGCAAGTGAAAGTCTGTGAAGCCACTTCTCAAAATTCCAGCAGAAAGGGGGAAAAGGTTTACATTCCCAAATTTGACTTAGCGGAGGGCACAGGACAAAATTCTATATTCATAGACACTCACAAGAATGTTATTTTCCTATCCATTTTGGATCTAAATGCTCAGGTCAAAGAAGCTTTTATGTTTTAGAGTGAGACTGATGAGAAAATAGGAGTATTCAGAAGTATTGCTTCTGTCTACTCACTACTTTCCAAAGCTTTTACAATTCAAGAGCCAAGATTTTGCCATTTTATTTTCTAGTTCTGTAACATGGAGGTCTTCTATCTTTAAATTTGAGGAAGAATTCCTCATTGGGTAAAAATAAAAATATGGAAGGAAAACAAAACAAAGCTATTTATTAGGCAGATACTATGCAAATTGCATATATTATCTCACTTAATCTTTATAAATTATCAACTAAGAACCATCATGTTTCCCTTTTACAGTTAAAGACACTCTGTAGTAAAGAATTTAGACTTGCCCAAGGTAAGGTTTGGCCTTTGCCCTCAGCTTATGAAGGAAATCTATATCATATCTGTTAAGAATGTCTTTGTTTAGGGTGAGGACCGGCCACACTCAGATTTTAAGGTACATCTGCCATGTATCCAAGTCTTAGGGTGGAAGTTGGCAAAGCCAGAAAGACCCACCATATGATTTAACGTGAGGGATTTGAGGCACATGGTATCAGTTGACCTAAAGACCAAGTTCAACCATCTGAGCAATTAATCGATAAATCATGACCACATAATGAAGCCCCAGTAAAATCTCTGGATAGTCAGAAGCTCAGTGGACTTCCCTAGTTGACAATATTCCTTGTGTATTATCACACACGAATACTGGAAAGGTAATTCATGCAGAGGACAAGGGAAACTTCATGTTTGGGATCCTTTGCTCAATTTTAATCTGCATAATAACCATGAGTATAATAGTTTTCAGTGAGTTCTAAGAGTCCTTCCAGTGAATGATGGAAGCTGAAGATAATTTTGGATTAAAGTTACAGTCTTTGGGACTATGCCCTCAAACAGTTTGGCCTACCTCTGGGTGGTTAATAAAACACAGAAGTATTAAGTTACTTAAGCAAAGCCACATATGTAGAAGGTCATGAGGCTGGAGTACCAACCAAGGTTTATCTGGATCTCAGCTATGTGGCCTTTAAAAATGTCCTATTCTACACCCTTTCTTTGGGTAGGGCTTTGGTAGACTTTATTTTCACTATTCAGATTGTATCCTTTTTTTCTCCCATCTTACACACAGTGTACATTGCGTGACTTCTATCAGCTAGTGTGTATTGAATTTCTGCATACTTACCTCTCCAGGCCCCACTTGTTTTATCTTAGCTTAATCTGCTTCCTGAACTCTTAGTGCTTGATAATCACTTGTCCTCTGGAGTTTCAGACCACACAATCAATCTCAGAAACCTACCCTTTATGGCAGAGCTTACTGCTTTATTTTTCTCTTCTTAGTATGTGCTTTTGGCACAATGATAGTTGTATTTTTTCTTTCCTTTTCCAAATAAGCATCCCTCTTTTAGAGGTAAAAAAATTGGAATACCATTTCCTGGTCTATGAAGCTTCCTAATTTCTTCATGTGGGATAAATATTCTGTTACCAAAGATTTTTTTGAACCAATAGAAGAGGACTTTGCCTTCATTTCTTTATTTTCTACAATGAGGGAGGCATCTGATAAGTGACTTATAACATCTCAACATAAAGCAAACTAATAGGTAAGTTCTTTTATTTGGGGGGGGAGTTTTTAAACTAAAACAACCTGAAATTTAGAAATTGTATGTACTCTGTTGCCAAATGATACATTAAAAAAATATTCACTAAATGATTGTCCTGGTTACCTTAAAGAGTGATTAACTCTTCTGAAAGAAGCAAGTACACTCTTTTTCTCACTTGAATATGAAAAATATTTTAATTTTTGTGAAAAATATCATTTAAATTTTACAAAATAAAAATTTAGAATGTAAACATTAACCATAGAACATATTCATATTTATCCCAAACTCATCATTTGAGTTCAAAGGGACACATATCAAATAAAGCCAAGTGTCCATGAATTAATATTTAAATTCAATGAATAATCATTGTATATCCCAAATGTATTTGATAGTGCACATTTACAGTGACGTTATTCACTTTAATTTTTGTGATTTATCAAATGATGTATTAGCAACTTCTGGTTGACCAAGATGGTAAAATAAGACACTTCAGGGTTCCATCGTGCCAAAGGATCTTTGAAGACATAGCAAAAACTGGCCGTGCTATCTTCCTCAGAGCTGTGGAAGACAGACCAAGGGTCATACTACCAGGGTAAACTCTGAATCAAGAAAACACAACAACAAAAAAAATGGTAGGAGAATCTTGTGGCACCTCTGCTGGCCCCTCTCCACCTGCCTCTGGCATAGGTAGCATCAGCCTCACCCTCACTGTGGGTCCCTGGCCCTAAGGTGGAGGGAGCAGAATAACCCCTATGGGAATGCTGGAGTGTGTGTCTGTCAGTAGCAATCTATCAGGTGGCATCCTGAAGGACTGGACACAAGCCTTAAGCCAAGGACAGTAGTCTCTGGCTCCCCTTCCCGGAAACTGCCCTCCAGCCAGAAGCAGCTTGTAGACAGCTAAAGCAGTATAGGAAACAATCATTTCTAGGCAGCCTGGGGCAAAGTATTACCAGCATGAAGATAAATAACAGAGCACCCGGGAGGAGTCTGGGTAGAGAGGGAGTCTGTTTCTTAAGGAGTAGAAGGGAATCAGATCCTGTAAATGGGGGATCCCCTCAGGCCACAAAAGCACATGCCCAGGGCATAATGCATGCTCAGAAAAGCAGGAGAGGAACCCATGCTTTTGCCTCAGTTTGATCCTGGCAGAAGGACTAACTCTGAAGGAGAGAACCAAGCAACATTTGCAAAGACTGTGAAAGGTGTTTTGGTGTGTTTATTTATTTTTGTTAGATCCTAGCACTCAAAAAAAATCTCTGTCATATCATGTAAGGAACAGATATCTCAGGGACTAAATTCCAGAGTTAACACAAAAGATGCATTAGCAAAGGAGAAGCAACACAAGCTCCATGGATATGTGACGCATTCCCTAAAAGCGAACACACATCCGAATGGTATCCTAAAAGATGGGGTGGGGGGGATGTTTTCTAGAATTTACCCAAACTCTGAACATAATTTTGGATCTATCTTCACAGAGATGAAACTGACGCTGTGCTGTGGTAAGGTGGGGACGGGAACAGAGGTGTCACGGGGAGGAGGCAGAGGGACTGTCTTTTCGTTATTTTGAAAACAGCTTTTAAAATATTTTCAACAACCCCTTTACATTAACAATAAATAATAGAGAAGTCAGGCCATATCCCTTCAGCCACAAAAATAATTAGCAGAATGGTTGAGCTCCCCTATACCTACTTCTTCCTTTACTGATTCCTCAGTTAGAAATAGGCCAGAGCCCCCAAGAGAGTCGATTCCTGGTTACCAGTTCCTAGAGACTCTCTTTTACCTAAGTAGGAATGATAAAAGAATTAAGAGGACAAAATAGTTGTACTAGAACTAGGGGTATGCAGATTATTTTTTATGTTTCATTTTTATCTCTGAAATGGCTCATTCTGCCTATGTGACCTGCATTTTTACTACTTTCTGCCTCATGGAATTCCTAAGATTTAAGTTGATTTACTTTAATGCAGAGTAAATATCTGAATTCTGAACTTCACCTAGACCTTTTGTCAATAATACTTGTGACCCACACCTGTCCCTAACCCCTGCCAACCCTCTCCTTGGCTAGCCCAATGTCCCACAAAGAAATAGCATCTCGTCCTGACTTCATTTAGATGATCTGATTCATGAAACAATGCAGTAGAAATAGTTTCCAGGACCCCTCTGTTACTGTATAAAGGCCTTTATACAGTATCTATTCCAGAGAAAAAACCATTGTGCAAGATAACGAAAAAGATTCAAGGAGATTTCTCATTTTATTTTGAATTCTGGCACCTAAGAGGAATTTTGTACCAACAAGGAGGCATCCCATTTATTCACATGGCACTGATCTGTACTGCTGGTTATATAATCATGCTGCTCTGCTTTAGAGTTGTTAATGTGAAAAACACTTGCACAGAAGGATATGAAATGTGCAAAACAAAACAGAGGGCTTAATGGGCTCTTTATTTAAGTTGGCAACTTTAAGTGGTTCACACTCAAATTCTTCGAAAATATTAAATTCTCATGGCAGTTCTAGGAATGTGAATCATGACTGAAGTTTAACACACATGACAGTGAGCTTGTACCCAGGTCTCAGAAGGCGAGGTTACTTTCTTACAATTTCTGTGGCCTTGAATAAATCAGTTAACCACTCCATAGTTTCCATTTTCCTATCCATAAAATGGAGATTCAGTCATTCAACATTTAATAGGACCAGGTTTTGTATCGAGTTGATAAAGATAACACTATGCAAAGGAAGTCCAAATCAAGAATGTACTATACTGCAAGAGATAGGTTCCATTAATAAATAATTCAGTACAATGTAGTAAGTGCAACCAAAATATGGAAAATACTATTATGGGAACATGGAACAATTCCATGAAAATGTGATGGGAAATTTTCATGAAGTCACAGAAGAGTTTTTTTCTTAAATTTAGAGTACAAATTTGTGATGAGGAGCAGAGGGCTTTTGAGGTGCTATTGTAAAGCATATATGCCAGTGCCTTCAAAACTTGAAAAATTTTAAACAAAATTAACACAGAATCCAAACACAATTTGTATGAAATTAGCTCGGATTGGCCTTGAAAATATAAAACTGATCACTTTGTACATCCCTAAACCCCTCCCCGCAAAAGAATTCCTTCCATAAAGTTCTTTTGTGCTTAGAGTCTTTTTAATAATTTTTTTCAATAATTTATGAATTTGAGTCCTGTTACGTTCCAGGAACACTTAGGGCTAAGGTTAACAATTAAAGAAACCTTCACTCTCTTGTAGTATATACTTTAATGGGAGGAGATAAATGCTTAATTGAATTAATTAAAATGAATATACAATAAATCACGCAATGGATGAGCTAAAAGGGAAAACTCACGTGAAGGAGAAGAAGAAAAGGAGAAATAATATTTTGAATAACCATCATAGAAGAATTCTCTGATAAAATGGAACTTGAGAAAAGAGTCCAGTTAAGTAAGAGAATAAACAGATACAATGGCTCTGGAAACATACTTGGCAAATGGCAGGTCTTCTATGTTTGTATCTACACTCCCCTGTCTTTCCATATACCAATGCAGCAGAACTCTGGCCTTGGATTAGCACAACAGTTTGCTCCATTCTTACAACTGAGCTGATAAGAACTCTTGGAACATACCATACAACCAAGCAGACAGCTCTGGCACTCGCAACTCATGGTCTCCTATCCAGCTGGTTCCTAGACATTATCCAACATTCATTCTAGTTTTTACAGTCAGTTCTTTCCCAATCTCCACCATGACTACCCTCCACCCTCTGAGCCCTGCTCCTTTTTCTCTTTTATTCTTTCTTCCTCCTTCATGGAAAAAACTATATAGAATCCACTAGGCTGGTATTCTTGCAAATTCTAGCCACTACTGCTCAAAATTCTTATATAATCAAGCTTTCCTTCTTGTTTCTAATAGAAAGTGTGTTGCCTTTCCCTAAACGAAGTCAGCCCAATCCATAAACCGGTGCTTCAGGACAGTCTAATTCTTTATCAGAAGTTTCACTCATTCATTATCTTCAAGTTTTTCCTCTCTCATGGTAACATCAACATTTAAGCGCGCTGATTCTTCGTGTCTCAAACATTCCCTTAACCAACCCCCCCACACACACTAGGCATTCTTCTATCTAGCCACTTACTCATCTGTGATTCATTCTTTTTACTTTGGTTAAATTAATTTATTTAATGTGTTGGCATTATGCTCTACCCTGGAGGTGCATTAATGAGCAAAAGAAACATGATGTCTTAGCTTCTAGGGCTGCTAAAACAATGTACCAAAAACAGGGTGGCTTAAAACAATGAAAATGTTTTGTCTCACAGTTTGTGATATTAGTGGTCTGAAACCAAGCTGTTGGCAGAGCCATGCATCCTCTGAAGTCTATAAGGAGCAATCCATCAAGCCTCTGCCCTGGCTTCTTGAGGTGGCTGGAGCCAGGAGCACATGCTGTTCTCTCCAATATCTGGCCCCAAACTTCCCCTTCTGAAGATACCCATATTAGATTAAGGGCCCACTCTACTCCTAGACCACCTCATTTTAACTTGTCTAATTGTGTCTGTAATGGCCCTATTTCCAAATAAGTTCACATTCCATGGTACTTGCAGTTAGGACTCCAACATGTTTTTAGGGACATATTTGACCCATAAAAAAGGCAAATAGAACATTTAGTATATGACTGGAAGGAAGAAAGAACTGTTGAAGATGATGGCCAGTTTGCTGACTTTTACAACTAAAAGCATGGAGTTGACCAAGGTAGGATTTACTGGAGAAGCCCAGGATGACAAGGATGGATGGTCAGTGCTTGGAAATTGAAATCCAAGATTTGGTTTCCACCCCTTAGCTTTCCTCCCCTTTCCATCCGAAGTTCTCCACAGAACCCTGGGCACAAATACCATGCAACTGGTTGGCTTAATACCATAGGTTAGAAGGCTTGTTTCTTAGATTGTTATCCTTGGAGTTCCTTGACTTTTCCGTCACATGGCAATGCACACAGTGGTGCCTTCTTCCTCTTCTGTGTTCCCACTGAGTCCCAGCTTCTGGCTGCTCCCCGTGCTTCTTTTTCTTTGTCCAATTTCCTTTATTTTTAAGTACTTCATCCATATTGGATTAAGGGTCATCCTCATCAGTTTGGGCACACAATAACATCTTCAAAGGCCCTGTTTGCAAAGAGTTCATACCCACAGGACCAGAGGATGGGATCAGAATATGACTTTTGTGGTGGATCATTCAAATCAACAGGTATGCTAAGTGTAAAAAATATGCTCAATTAAAAAAATTAATTTTCCCTATACTTTTCAACTGACAATGTATACAAATTGAGCCATGTTTTAAAGTTTTATTTTCTAAAAAGTTCTTTCTCTAAGCAAATGTATGGAATATTGATAAAATTAAAAGTTACCTTTTACTGAGGTCTGCTTCCACACACATTATGTTTGGATTGTCATTTTCTACATGATTCACTAATGGTACTTAAGAGATGGGTAATGATATAACTTCAAAAAACTTCAAGCTAGTGATTGCTAAAAATACTTCAGTTTTATAGAATATTGTGCTATGTAGAAAAAGAAAAATAATTATCCAAGATAAAATCTTTGTCAAGAAAGAATAGAGATTTGGAGGGAACTCTTGTTTCCACGATAACTATAAATCTAATACTTCTTTTCAAGGAAAAGGGTACAATTATGATTCAGAAGACAAATTGTTAGCATGATATGTCAAATCATCAAAAACTTACTTCAGTATTACAAGCTGTGATTTGTATTTACAGCTTTGTTAGTAAATTTTTGACTTGATGTACTTTATTAAAGCAGTTTTATTGAGATAAATTCACATACTATACAATGCATCTAATGTGTATGATCAATGTGTTCTAGTAAATTCAGAGTTGTGCACTCATCTCCATGGTCAATTCTAGAACATTTTCACCCTCAAGAGGGTTTGCCGTGTTATACAGTCCCATATTTCACCTTCTAGTTATTCTAGTGACAGACCTAATCCTAAACTTTCCCTTTCAACCACAATCACACCCGCATATCACTGTTGTTAATTCTACTAACAATAATGTCCTACCATCACTTCAATCAATTTCCAAACATTTACGATCAACTTTATTACAAATTCTGTGCTAAATAAGTACCAGCTTCCCAGTCTCTGCCCTCATTCTATCTTCTGGTGACCTTTGTTCTACATATTCACACCATGAGACTGCTAGTTATATTTGGCTACTATTAGTGAGGTCACAGAATACCTTCCTTTTGTATCTGACTTATTTCACTCAAAATAATGTCCTCAAGGTTCATTTCTTCTTACCGCTCCATGATCTTCCACTTGTATGTAGACACCTGCCCGCCCCTGCCCCTCGGACCTGCTCCTGGCTGCTGAGTTCTGCAGCCCTGGTTGGCAGGCAGCCAATGCCCTCCTCCTCGGGGGCGGGGCCTGAGAGCCCCTGGGCAGTGGCGAGGGAAGAATGCGGGAGTGGCTGATTCCGTATATTTTTGCCTGATGCAAATATAAGTTTCGTTAATTAAAAACAAATTAGCAACTTTTAAGAAATTTTTAGGATTTTTCTGTAATACAAAAGGGCAGGAAAAAAAGTCAACTTGTTTTTCAATATGGACATTTTGGGACAATTTTTAAATGAAAAAAGAATAATCTAGATGTTTGAACTAGTGCATGTTAAGTCATCTCTCTGAATTTAAGTTCTCATATGGAAAATAGAAGTAATGCGATCACAAAATGTTATTTAATGATAAGTGATATGGTGAATGCAGAGTTGATCTCCATTACACTAAGGGACCCGAATATTATATAAACTTGGACTTTAAGAGTAAAATGGGGGTGGGTGCTAAAAATAACTTGAAAAGATATAGTCATTTAAACTATTTATTGAATGGCAAATTGGAAGATTTATAAATTCCTTCTAAAAAATATGTAAAAATTGACTAATTCCATGTGTATTAGAGCTAAAAACTTGAAGTTTCTTTAACTGATTATTTTAATAAAAATAGTATTCAGAGATAATTATTCTTTGTACATTGCTACATATTCATATTGTTAATAAAATGTCTAGGTCATTTCTGCCTCTTACACCATAAGGCTATTTTTAATAAAAATTGCCCTGTTTTCTATGGAGTCTTATTTCTAATTTTTTCATAAAATTGCCTGCATCTTTTGATAACCTACATTTTCTCCTTAATACGTTTGCACTTACTGACAACATCCATTAACTATTCTCTGTAAGCCTAATACTTTTTTTCCCCACCTTAAAAGGGGAGATTTATTTATTGGAAAGCTGTTTGGTAGTTCCTAGAAATAAGGTCCTGCTGAAAAGCAGACATAAGCCATAGCGTTTAAGAAAATATTCTTTTCATATAAAAGTGTGTAGATTTTAATGAACAATTTTCACATGTATTGTCATTAGGCCTCCATTCAGATTCTTTATCTTTAATAAAGACAGAAATAAGATAAAAATCTTCAAATAACTTGATTCTATTTATGATATTTGGAAAATGTCTCCAAATTTAGAAGTTGTAAAACCATAAGTCTTCTCAACTTCATTTTAGTCTGGTAGGAAATATAAATTTATCCAATTAAACATAGGTGTACATCAGCCTGACAAGATGTTCCAAAGCCTAATTAAAGAATCTCAAAATTAATTCTTCTACTCTGGTTTAAGCTCTCGCAATTTAATTTGTTCAATTCTTCCTTGCTATCATAAGGATAAATTTCAATAAATTTTATTTTCCAAGCTTTGTTTTCAATAACTGCAATTCACTGAAGTCATGAAAAACAGACACTTTTGTTGTTCCATTCATTGAACACTTGATTTAAAAAAAAAAAAATCCAACCAAAATTTAGAAGACCATTTACAAAAAGTTCAAAACCACTATAGGACACATAAGACATTCAAACCTTCCTAAAATCCAAAGGCTGATGGACAGCAAAAAGAAAAGCACCTTCTACCCTACTGAAGCATTATTTTGTTTTCATCATTAGCTTCATTGTACTAATTTTTAAATGTAATTACTCTCACTTTTTTGTATATTAAAAATCCATAAATTTTGACAACTATAATTTGTATTTTAACAGAGTATCAAAGTTTATTTGGATTCAGTTATGCATTTTGTTCACATCATATCCAATTTCAAGTACCATCCAGCTCTGGAGCTTTCCTAATTTAGTAAGAACAGTATTTTTAGCATAACACTGTCATCTACCAAATTTAAATTCTCACATTGCCATAAACACAAATAATTTCATCTTTGACTTACCAAATGAATTTATAATAGTATTCACAATAATATCAGATGTTTCATTCAACTGAATGAACTTCTAAAGGTTTGACCATGGTTCTAGGAATTGGTTAAAAATTGAATTTAAGGGAAATGATTTTCTAATTGAAACATCCAATAATACTGATACAAAATGGTGTCATTTTTTGCAACATTTTCTTGGTTATCAAAGCCAATATTCCAATATTTATTAACTCTTCATATGTGTCCAGGAAAATCTGACATTGAAAACGAGCTAAATTAATTCAGATTCTTAGGATCAATTGACTATTCTTCTGAATTAATTTTAATCTAAACAAAAGTCATGCTTCAGTGATGTAAATGCACCTTCTACAGCTGCAGGGGGAAAAAAATCAGAGTCTTTGGCCCAGTCTTCTTAAAATAACTACCAACTCATCATAGATGCTCCTTCAGCAGATTTGTGTTTTCTGGTGTTCACATCATCAGTGATCACTAAATCTTCATTATGGACTATAAATGTGATCAACATTTTGTAAAAATGATACATTCATACTCAACTTCCTTGAGAAATAAAAACTCAGCATTTAACTTTTCATTATCAGGAACATAGTTTTAGATCATTGCTGTCCATAGGGATTATTGCAAAATAAAAAGGTACAATAAACAATTAAATAAAGAGGTGTAGATTTATACCATAAAAAATAAAAACCACTACTGCAAGAACTTTGAAACTGTTTTCAATATGCTCTAAAGCAGGATTATTCATGTGATAAATTGAATTATAGACCCCAGAGAAACATGTACTTAATCTCAGTCCCATTCCTAAGGGTGTGAACCCATTGCGAAAAAGAACTTTTGAAGATGTTATTTTTAGTTAAGGTGTGCCAACTGTATCAGGACGGGTCTTAATCCTATCACTGGAGACCTTATAAAGGAGAAAACCATGGGAGGAGAGGAAGAACTAGAAATTGGAACACAACCCAACCCAGAAGATTCACAATGGGAAAGCCAAGGAAACCAAGGATTGCCAGCCAGTCAGAACACTAACAACCCAGGGAGTAAGCAAGCCTTCTAGCCTCTGAAGCTGTGAGCCAATAAATTCCTATTGTTAAGCCAAGCCACTGTGTGGTATTTGTCATAGTGGATTAGGAAACTAAGACACTCAGCTTCTACTTCCCATACATATTTCACCTACACCTCAATTGTAATTTCCTAAGTTTTTCACTGATTGATGGCCTTCTAGCTTCACACATTTCAAAGGAGCACAGTGGGTACAAGTGGCCAGAAAGGGGACCAGCATCACACACATCTACCATCATGATCCAAGACTGGAAGCAGTCCAATATCCACAGGTGCTTGGGTCCAGGGTACTTAGTTTTATCAGTGGGCAACTAACATACTGTCATTGAAGAAGGATGTGATGTCCTTTCTGGAAAGGGTTGAGAAAGGACAGACAGGCTATCACTAGTTATCTTTTACATTTAACCATGTCCTCTAGAGCAAACCTTATTAACAATGAATTTCACACACTATTAGATGAGACCCTGGAAGAAGCTAGAAGCCCAATGTGAGGTTTATTCTATACTTCCTGGCTAATTTTAATAAAATTATTAATAACTTGTTGAAAATAAAAAACTCCACTCAAATCCTCAATAGTACAGGACACTGGGATCACAGACATTAACAGGGATTGTCCCAGGGAAACCAAAATGTATGTACTTATAGCATGTACCACAACCTGAAGCCATCCGGTTTATTTTAATTTTCCTCATTGGTTTATCACCTGTCTTCTCCATTTGGATGGGATGTTGTTCACTGATGTTCCCGGAACAACACATAAAGTAGTGCCTGGCACAATAAATATTCTCAGCATTCTTAATAAATATTTCTTCAATGAGTGAATAAAGCTCACCAGAAGGATAAAATACCAATGTGTTTACTGTTTACTTCCTCTTCTCCTATATAAATTACCTAAGCTTCTCAGCTGACCTCAAACTTTAAATTTTACTTCACTCTCAAAAAACCCAGCCTCCTACTTCACAAAGGAAAATAAAAGTCATCAAATGGGACTCCTCCGAGTCTTCAACTGACCCTGACCCCTAATCTTTTCTCCCAATCATCTATTTAGGGCAGTTTCAGCTCGTATGCTAGCCACCCCCACTCCATCCTCTTCCATGCTCACAGAGCCTTACACATCAATTTACTATATTTTCAACCTTTCTCTCATGGCTGGCTCTTACTTATCTCATTTAAACATATTCAAGATCTACCTGTTAAAAATTTTAAAATACCTGCCTCCAAAGAACCCTCAGGATTCTGTCAAATTTCTTTCCTTTTACGCTAAATTCTTTGAAAAACGTGTGCCTCTCTCTTACAATTTAACACTCTGAAGACTGTAATGATATCCCATAGTGACCCAGGTAGAAGCAGACACACATCTCCTCAGCCTCAAACACAGCAGTCTCCCCTTTCATTTGTTTTCAGATGTTACAGAACATAATGTAAAGGAACACAGTCAAATCGTTTACTGCCCATCGTATGTTCTAAATTGTCCTGAGGTACACCTACTTCTCCCCATCCTAATACTTTAGACCTAAAGTCCAGGTTGCCATTATCTGTGTAAAGAAGTATTAGGACCGCCCTCCAGCTGGCCTGCCGTCCTCTCACTCCCTTGAGGCAATTACCCCTCATTATCAGAACAGCATCTCTTAAACTGCTATCTGATCACATACACTGACCACCATGCCAGCAGCACACTTACATGCCTTGTCTCCTTTGTTCAGTAGCTGACTTACCCTCTAGTCATTTAATTACTTGCAGTAAGTCTTCCCTGAACCCCCGGATCTGGGAAATACCCTCTGTGCTCCCATTGCCCCCTTTATTCTGTTATGAGATACACACCTCAGAATTGTACTCATCTTTCTACACGTGTAGTAAATAGATACCTATGGTACTCAAGCACCCTTTTCTAGGGATCAACCTTCCCCTTGCCCCATAAATTCAGAGGGAACCGTCATAACAGGCTCAATACCATCTATTATGATATTGTGTCATCTATTATGGTATTTGAATCATTATGGTATTGAATCATCTATTATGACTATAAATCATAACACTCAATAACATCTCCCTGAATACCCTCCTCACCATATCACTCCCCTAAAAAAATCCATTTTTTTTTTTTTAACTGTCAGAGAGTGTTCTGAATCAAAGTCAGTTCTAGTCATCCTCCAGAAATTTTTAGCTGGAACTGACAAAAGCCACACTCTTTAGGGGTACCGAAAATAAAAGGAGTAAAGTATGGGAAATGTTAGAAATTACTTTTCCTGCCATTTAGACCAGAAAACCTGATGATACTCTCCTGCTAATAAATATATCCATTGAAAATAAAAATGTATATGTATGTGTGTCTCTTTTAAAATATATATACACATACGTATAATCGTAAAGAACTACTTATTTGGTTTGATTGTAAAGTTTTGGTAATGGATGGTGGTATTGGTAAAACAACATTTGTAAACATAATCAACAGCAGTGACTGTGGTCAAAAGGGGAAATTTTAAGTTGTTTTGGTTTGCAGATGTTCCCAGAATGCAATCTATCAGAAATTGATTGGCTTTTACAAGAGGGATTTATTAGGTTATAAATTTACAGTTCTAAGGCCATGAAAATGTCCAAATTAAGGCACAAACAAGAGGATATCTTCATTCAAGAAAGGCCGATCACATCCGGGACTTCTCTGTCACATGGAAGGCACGTGGAGACATATGCTGTCCTCTCCTGGCTTCTGATTTCACTTTCTGTCCTCTCCTGGGGCATTTCCTTCCAGATCTCCAAACATTTGTGTCTTGGTTTCATCTCTCTGCTCTCTGTGTCCACTTTCCAAGCCTCTATGCTTTCTCCAAAATGTCTCCTTATAGGACTCCGGTAAATGGATTAAGACCTACCTTGAATGGATGGGGTTACATCTCCATGGAAACAACCCAGTCAAAAGGTCCCACCACAATAGGTCTGTACCCACAAGATTAGATTAGGAGAACATGGCTTTTCTGATGTACATAATAGACTCAAACCAGCAGAGTTGTATATATATTACTAGAATCAAAATTAAACAACACAGGACTATACAACACAGTGAATCCTATTGTAAATAATGGACTAAAGTTAATAGTATATAATTGTAATTACTAGTACAATGATAAAAATGTTATGTCATGAATTGGTACAAATGTACCAAACTAATGTACTGGTGGTAATAATAATAGAGTAGCATAAGGGAACTGCATATTTTATACACGGTTTCTCTGTAAACCTACAATTTCTCCAATAAAACAAAAATTCGAGCACACACACACAAAAAAAACAACAACAACAGTTTGGCTGTTCCTCAGAAAGTAAGTACTGAATTATCACATGAACCAGCAATTCCAATTCTAGGTATATACCCAAAGTAATTGAAAGCAGGGATTCAAAAACATATCTGCACACCTACATTCAGAGCCGCATTATTCACACTGCCAAAAGATGGGAGCAAGTCAAGTGTCCATCAATGGATGAATGGATAAACATAATGTGCTATACACATACAATGGAATACTCAGCTACTAAAAGGAACAAAATTCTGATACATGCAACAACACGGATGAACTGTGAAGAGACCATGTTGAGTGAAATAAGACAGTCACAAAAGGACCAAAAAAATGTTAAAAAGAGGAATGTGTGTGTGTGCGCATGTGTATGGCACAGACTACAAAAAAGTTATCGTAAACAGAAACAGAACATCCTTGGTAGGCACTGGTTGATTATTGGTGACTCTAGTTGGATTTGTCCATGAGACTCACCCATGTTTCTCAACTTAAACTCTCTGTCCATATAATATATATCCCTTCTTTTTAAACTAAATCAAATTAGATTTCTAGGTCTTGCCAAAGGAATAGCAACTCATTTTTCCCTCACGCTATCACTTTTTGACCATGGCAGTTATCTTCAGGGCCTCATACTATGCCTGGTACATAGAAGGTGCTCAACATCTTCTGGTGAAATGAATAAACACATGTGACTACGATTAAAACTGAAAGCACAACAACCATGCAAGCAAGCGTTAGTGCTGGGCTTACTGGTAGGACTCCCAGGGGCCTCCTGCCCTGTGAACCTACTTTCCAGTGTAGCTTGGGGACTGGGTCTGTTCAACTAGGCTCCTGTATCACAGAGATTCATTCTGAAAGGCATATCAGCCAAGGTTTTTAAACTAATCACAAATCATACAAGTGTGAATTTAACTCTGATATCTGCTGAATAACAAAGGTGTAGAGAAACCCAAAGAATCTCCACAGATGATATAATAGTTTCAATATTCTCACTATTTAAGCAAAAAGAACCAAATTTTCAGGGATGATGGTATAGAAATTGGGACAAATCTGGTGATTACTTGTCTTCAATAATTATTACGGGGGAATTCACAATTACAGTAAAACAAGATGACTGTAAAGAAAGGACATGGGCATGGAAAGACAAGGGAAAAGTTCCAACTCCATACTAACCCCAAAAGTGGAAAAATATTGGTTCTCATTTAGATAATAACTTAATTCTTAATAAGCAAACTAAGAGAAAATCAGATAGAAATATAGGTATAGAGGAGAAAAAGCAGAAAATAGAGAAAGGAGAAATAAAGGAAAAAATGGAGTAATAAAAAGTAGGTGGAGAGGGGCGGGCCACGGTGGCTCAGCAGGCAGAGTTCTTGCCTGCGATGCCAGAGTACCCGGGTTCGATTCCCAGTGCCTGCCCATGTAAAAAAAAAAAAAAAAAAAGTAGGTGCAAGGGTAGTTCAGTGGTAGAATTCTTGCCTGCCATGAGGGAGACCTGGGTTCGATTCCCAGTCCATGCACTTCCCAAAAAGCAAGCAAAACAAAGATTCAACAAATGGTGCTGCAATAATGGGATACCCACGTGGAAAAAAGAATTAAATGTGACCCTGGCATACGTCATACAAAATAAAAGTAGGTGGAATCCAGTAACAGACATTCATCAGTGTGATGAAAGCTCAAATAATGCAGATTCAGGCCCAGGGTTTAAAATGGGCCACTTTTTAACTAACAGTGAGTTCACACCCACAGGAATGTGGATTAAGATTAAGAACATGTCTTTTGTTGGGGTACATAATTCAATCTCCCACACATGGCAAGTTAAATTGGTCTGTTCAATTTTATAGCAAAGCTCTTTGATTCTTTTTATACTACGTGATTGTACTATACTAGCCTATGGTAAGATTTATAGTTCCATATTCCTTTGGTGGACATTACTGAAATGAGTTCAATTTATAATAAAAATCTCACAGCTTAATTTACAAACAAAACAAAACCTCCTTGATCTATCATATGTACGCCACCAGATGGGTGAGATGTCTTTAAACCAAAATCTGACACATTAGTGTTTGTGACTAATGTTTCTTAAATCTAAAGAAAAAACAAAAGACAAACTCAAATGACTGCACTTTAAAACCATCTTTGCAACGTTCATAGAGGCCATCTCCCTTACAACATTATTTCTGAATTCTTCATTTTCCACCATGGGCTGTGCACATTTTCTGCATCCATTCGTTGCATTCAGATAGCTTACTATTAACAATTAAAAAAAAATTGTTCTACTCATACGTGTCTAGCTTTGCTCTTACCCAAACTTTTCTAAAATAAGAAAAGTATATGGAATTGTTTATTTAGGAATAACAGTGAAGACCCAGGCTAGATTACTTGTGCTAGTTAGTCATGCTTTAATGCCTCAGTGTCAATATGTCAAAACCACTTACAAAAGTTATCTCAGAATCCTCCTAGACTCTGGCTAAAGTGAATCTTAAAAATCTCTCCTTTACCCATTCAACCTCTAGTCACAACCCAGTCAAACAAGGTTCTTTCGTAGAAGTGCAGGATATTCATGGCCCTGAGAATGGATTAGAGAAAAGTCATGTCTTCATCGACACTTCCAATTTCCCTCTCAAGAGTGCACTCTTATCTCATTTTCCCCCCCTCATCTGTCTTAGATTTTAGGTCATCATTTTAATAACACTCTCTGCCACATCTGTTAACTATTACTTTTTTACCAGCTCATCTGGGAAAAAAGCATATCTTTGTACAAACCCGGTGATCCTCTTTTGTCATACTTTTATCTGAGCAGCCAATCACTATCCACTATAAATTCATTATCCTTCACCTGTAGTGGTCTTCCAGAGGGCTCATTCCTAGGTCCCTCCCTCATCTCATTCTTTAACTTTTCATCAGGTGATCCCTCCTTACCTATCACTTCAACTGTCACCTATAAATAGATTAGCCTTATGTCTGTATCTTCTGCTCAGACCTTTCCCCCAGGTACTGAACTGGCATATTGGACTGCTCAAGATGTTATCTCAAAGCCACCTCCAAAGCATCATGTCCAACAAAGTGCTTCATTTATCTCCTCTTTCAGACAAAGGCAACATCATCTAATTATGATAACCATAAAATCAGGGCTCGGCCTTAATACCTCTTTCCATCACCAAGTCCAGTTGCAAGTGTGTACACACACACATACATACACACACAATCGCCTCACTTATCTGCATTGCCATTACCTTCTGGTCTAAGCTGCCATCATCTCTGTTGGACCACTGAAAATAACCTCCACTCTGGCACCCTCTAAGCTATTCTTCACAATGCATACACTTTAATAGTTTCCACACAAAAATCTGATCATTTAAGTTATCCATTTAAACCCCTTTATGCTGGTTTGAATCTGTTATGTACCCCAGAAAAGAACATGTTCTCTTAATCCATTCATGTGGGAGCAGATCTATTATGAGTGGGAACTTTGGGTTACGCCATATCAATTGAGAGGTGACCCACCCAATTCAAGGTGGGTCTTAATCCTTTACTGGGCAACTTTATGAGGATAAAAGAGAGAAAATACACAGAAACATTTGGAGAGAGCCACTCAAACAAGAACCTAGAAGATATCACCATGTGCCTTCCCACGTGACAGGAACCCGGCATGCCAACAGCCATTTCTCAGACAAGGTATCTTGCTCTTAATGCCTTAATGTGGACATTTTCATGGCCTTAGAACTGTAAGTATGCAACCTAATGAATCCCCATTGAAAAAGCCAAACCATATTGCATTCCAGCAACTTTAGCAAACTGAAATACCCTTCAGTAACCCCTGTTGACCATAAGAGAGAAGTTAAAATCCCTAACATGATTTTTAAGTTACTTACTTTCCAGCACCATCTTTAATTTTCCCCTGCCTCTTCTGATTGGCTGAAACTTATGCTTTCTCTTCTTGGAATTCCCTGACCTGAACTTTTGTATATTCTGTTGTTTGTCCACTCCTCACCCAAATATTTATAACTCAGTCTTTATATTTTAGCTAAACCATCAATTCCTTGAAATCTTTCTTTGACCTCCCAGCTAGCTCTAATCCCTCATCACAAGCTTTCATAGCATCTCTTTCAACATGCTTAATTCCCTTGCAAATTTATTTTTATATGTCTCTCAACAGGACCATAAACTCCAAGGCAGCAGGTGCTATGTCTGCTTTTAAACACTAGGATTATTATCCCCAGGCCAGTTTACTTAATGTCTACAAGTTATGTGTATGTGTGCAGGGGTGTGTGCAGATGGGTACAGTAGATTGAATTATGTACCTCTACAAACAATCTTAATCTTAATTAGCATACCTGTGGGTGTGAACCCATTTTAAATAGGACCTTCTTGAAGATGTTATTTTTAGTCAAAGCATGGCCCAGCTAACTGAGGGCTGGTCTCCCACATTACAGAAGAATTTATAAAGAAAATCTGGAAATCACAAAAGAGAGAAAGAAGATGCTGTCTTGTGACGGAAGGCAGAAATACGAGGCAAGGAACTCTAGGGCCCACCTGCAGCCAGCAAGAGAAAGCTACAGTCTTCGGAGAGAGGAAGCAGGCCTAGTGCTTGATTTTCAACTTCTCATAGCCTCATAAGTGTGAGCCAATCCA
>PVIY010035142.1:0-26569 GCA_004026745.1 Myrmecophaga tridactyla
AGTGAAGTCTGGAAATCTCCAATCTGTCTAGCTTCAAACAAATCCTCAAGTAGAGTTGCGTCTCCTGCATGAGGTCCAGGTCTCGGTTTGTTGGGCGAATTACTGGTGAACCAAGTGCAAAAAGAGACCTTCAATGCAAACCCAAGCTAATACAAAACCTTAGATGACAGAGGGAAATCAACTTTCAAAATAACTCTATTGAGATATTCAAATGCCTTGAAGTCAACAGAAAAATTACAAAGCATATGAAGATGCAAGCAGATATGGCCCAGTCAAATGACCAGATTAAATCAACAAGCTTTGGAACAAATAATCAAAGATATACATACAAATCTAAAAAAATTCAATGGATTGGCAAGTGACATAAAGGATATCAAAAAGACACTAGCAGAGCATAGAGAAGAATTTGAAAGAGTAGCATAAAAATAGCAGATATCACAAAATGAAATAAACTGTTGACCAAATTAAAAATATAATAGAGACACACAACAGCAGATTTGAAGAGGCAGAAGAAAGAATAAACAAACTAGAGGACAGGACAATTTAATTTGAATGCACAAAAGAACAAATGGTAAAAAGATGGGAAAATGTGAATTGGGTCTCAGGGAAATGATGGACAACATGAAGCATGCAAATATAAGAATCACTGGTGTGCCAGAAGAAGATTAAAGGGCTAGTAAAGGTGAGGGGACAAAGGGGGAATTTTCCCAACCCTTATAAAAGAAATAAATGTGCAAATCAAAGAAGCCCAACAACCCCAAAAAGGATAAATCCAAATAGGCCTACTCCAAGACACATAATAAACAGTCCATCAAATGTTGAAGACAAGCAGAAATTCTTGAAACCAGCAAGAGAAAAGCAACTCACCACATACCAGGGAAAACACATAAGACTGAGTTTGGACCATTCAACAGGCACCATGGAGGTGAGAAGGCAGTGATATGATATATTTAAGATGCTGAAAGAAAAAGACTTTCCAGCCAAGAATTCTTTATCCAGTCAATTTGTCCTTCAAAAGTGAGGGAGAGGGGGTGTCAGGGTAGTTCAGTGGTAGAATTTTTGCTGGCCATGAGGGAGACCCAAGTTTGATTCCCAGCCCATGCACTTCCCCAAAACAAAACAAACAAGCAAACAACTACCAAAAAAAAAAATTCAACAAATAGTGCTGCAGCAACAGGATACACACATGGAAAAATAATGAAATGTGACCCCTGCCATAGAGCATACCAAAAAAAGTGAGGGAGAGATTAAAACTTTCACAGACAGACAAAGGTTGAGAGAATCTGTCAACAAAAGACCAGCCTTACCAGGAATACTAAAGGGAGTTCTGCTAGCTGAAAAGAAAAGACACGAGGAGGACACAGAATTGAAGAGTACCAGTAAGGCTAACTTAAAGGATGAAAAAAGAAAGAGGGAAAAGAATATATAGATCCAACAAATAAAAACCAAAGGATAAGATGATAGATTCAAGAAATGCCTTTACAGTAATAACTTTGAATGTTAACAGACTGTATTAGTTAGGGTTCTCTAGAGAAACAGAATCAACAGGGAACACTCGCAAATATAAAATTTATAAAAGTGTCTCACAAGACTGCAGGAACGCAGAGCCCAAAATCCACAGGGCAGGCTGTGAAGCAGATGATTCCGATGGAGGGTCTGGACAAACTCCACAGGAGAGGCTCACCAGCCGAAGCAGGAATAGAGCCTGTCTCTTCTGAATCCTCCTTAAAAGGCTTCCCGTGATTAGATTAAGCATCACTCATTGCAGAAGATACTTCCCCTTGGCTGATTACAAATGGAATCAGCTGTGGATGCAGCTGACATGATCATGATCTAATTCTATGAAATGTCCTCATTGGAACAGACAGGCCAGCACTTGCCCAACCAGATAAACAGGTAACACAACTTGGCCAGGTTGACACATGAACCTGACTATGACACAGAATGAAATCACCATTTAAAAGATGTAGATTGGAAGAATGGGTTAAGAAATATGATCCATCTACATGTTGCTTACAATAGACTCATCTTAGATGCAAGGATACAAATAGATTGAAAATGAAAGGATGGAAAATGATGTTCCATGCAAACTGTAACCAAAAGAAAGCAGGAGTAGCTATACTAATGTCAAACAAAATAGACTTTAAATGAAAAGACATCATAAGAGACAAGGAAGAACATTAAGTAGGCAGAAACATATTCCCTGCTCATGGATAGGAAGTTAAACATAGTCAAGATGTCAATTCTACCTAAACCGATCTACAGATTTAATGCAATACCAATCAAAATCCAAATAACCTACTTTGAAGACCCGGAAAAGCTAGTAATCAAATTCATTTGGAAGGAAAAGAGACCTTGAATAGCTAAAAATATCCTCAAAAGAATGAACTGGAAGAATTAATATGTCCTGATTTTAAAACTTATTACAAAGCCACAGTGGTCAAAACAGCATGGTACTTGCACAAAGATAGAAATATTAACCAATGGAATTGACTCAAGAGTGTGGAGATAGACCATGAAATCTATGGCCAATTGATCTTCAACAAGGTCCTCAAATCCACTGAATTGGGACAGAATCGTCCTTTCAACGAAAGGGCATGGGAGAACTGGATATCAATAGCCAAAAGAATGAAAGAGGACCCTTTCATGTTATACCCCACACAAAAATTAACTAAAAGTAGAACAAACACTTAAGTATTAGAGCCCGTGCCATAAAACTTCTAGAAGAAAATATAGGGAAACATCTTCAAGACCTAGTAATAGGAGTTAGCTTCCTAAACTTTACACCCAATGCACAAGCAACAAAAGGAGAAAATAGATATATGGGAATTCCTCAAAATGAAATGCTTCTGAACCACAAAGGACTTTGTAAAAAAGCTGAAGAGGGAGCCCATTCAATGGAAGAAAATATTTGGAAATCATGTATCAGATAACAGTTTGAAATCCTATATACATAAAGAAATCATACAACTTAACAACACAAGAACAAACAACCCAATTTTTAAATGAGCTAAAGACTTGAATAGACATTTTTCCGAAGAGCAAATACAAACGGCTAAAAAGCACATGAAGAGATGCTCATTTTCATTAGCCTTAAGGGAAATGCAGGTCAAGACATACAACTATAAGAATGGCTGCTATTAAACAGGTAGGAAACTACAAATATTGGAGAGGATGTGGTGAAACGACTTTCTTTGCTGGTTGGAATTTATAATGGTACCACCGCTATGAAAGACAATTTGGCTATTCCTCAGAAAACTAAATATCAAGTTGCCCTACAACCCAGCAATACCACTACTCAGTATATACCCAGAAGAGCTGAAAGCAGTGACACAAACAGAAATTTGTGCACCCAATGTTCATAGCAGCATTATTCATAGTTTCCAAAAGATGGATACAATCCAGTATTCATCAATAGACTAGTGGATTAACAAAATCTGGTTATATACATACAATGGAATATTATGCTGCAGTAAGAAGAAATAACATCCCGAAGCACATGACAACATGCATGAGTCTTGAGGACATAATGCTGAGTGAAATAAGTCAGATGCAAAAAATAGATACTATATGATTTCACTATTATGAGCTTGGTATAGTAAACTCAGAGGCTTATAATATAGAATATAGGGCCCTAGAGATACACAAAAGCTAGAGATGGGTGAATGGTTAGCTAAGGAGGTTGAACTTAAATGTAAGGGAATAGACAGAAGTGAAGGTGGTTCATAAGTAATATTTATAAGTATATGTAGCACATAATCTAACATAATCATTGCCATATTGAAGGTGAACATGATTGAAATGGTTGTATAAAGCCATGTATCCCAGCGATTAACACTGCAAATATAAATAAGTTCTTACATGAACTACTTCAAAAGAATGAATCTTGTACAAAGAGTAAACAACATTGGTTTATAGGGGGAAAACTACTATTGCATGCTATGATCTATATTTAGCAGGAGGACATCAATAGTAACACAGCAATACCAGGGGTAAATAATTGGAGTGGAAGGAGGACAAGAGTTAAGGAGAGGCTTGGATTTTCTATTTGATGAAGTTGCGTTTATCAGTTACTTTTCTCTTTGGAGCAATGAAAATTGTCCTAAATTGAGAGTAATGATGATTGTACAACTAAGTAAGGATAATGTGAGACATGGATTGTTGACTTTGGACATTATACATGATGCCCAATGGATGGAGGTGGCTAAAGAACATATTGACTGAGAAGTAGAATGATGAACCATAGTGTATGCATATGATGGAATATTGTGTGGGTATAGAAACAAAACGAAATCATGAGGCATGCAATGAAGGGAATGAACCTTGGGGACGTTACGTGGTGCAAATTACTTTTAGAAAATACTTATAAGGGAATTAGGGCCTAGATTGTAAGCTTTTATAGTAGCCACATATAGTCTGGAGCTGTAAATGTTCTTTTTAGATTTTGAGATTCTGTACCCTGGAACTTTGAGTACCTATGTGACATCTAGACTCAGCACTGGAGTTCTGCAGCTCTGAAAGTCAGCATGGCTGCATACAACAACTGTTAAAAAAAAAAAGGGATCAGCCTTCAGAGAGATAAGAATGAAGCCAATCAGGTCAGGACTAAGGTAAATCAGGATCCAGGAGTAAGGAGGACATTGTCTGTATGTTAGAACTTCACCAACTGTATGAGACCAAAGGGAGAAATGCTTATTTTGTCCAAAATGTAAATTTTCTATAGCACATAATCTAACTCAACCTGTCTTAATAGCTCTTTTAAAGAACCCAAACACAGGGAGCCCAGAATGGGAATGAGGGCTTGTAATTATATATATAGCTTAAGGTAATACCTTGATATATCCCAAAGTATGTTGGGCAGATAATTAAAAAGTATTGGCAAAGTCCCTTGAAGGACAGGAGAATAATATGTATCTATTAACCTTTACCACCGGGGAAACCCCTGATCCTATCTCAAATATTAAAGACTCTGAAGTCAATAGGCCAAGCCCCTGATCTTGACGCTTGCTCTTGTAAAGCTTAGAAAGCTGAGAAGCTAAGCCTACCTATTATGCCTAAGAGCTACTTCCAGAAAACCTCTTTTGTTGCTCAAATGTGACCCCTCTCTCTCTAAGCCCAACTCTGCAAGGAAAACCATTACCTTCCTCACTAGATATGACATGACATTCAGGGGTGAAAGTCTCTCTGGCGATGTGGGATATGACTCCCAGGGATGAGCCTGACCCAGGCACTGCTGGATTGACAACACCTTTCTGATCAAAAGGGGGGAAAGAAATGTAATAAAATAAGGTATTAGTAGCTAAGAGAGTTCAAAGAGAGTTGAGAGGCTATTCTGGAGTCTACCCTTATGCCAGCTTCACTAGATATTGCCAATTACCATGGTTTGCTAACCCCCAACCAAAAACATTCCTGTTAAACCTAAAGAACACGTAGGCTCTATCTGAGATTCTACAAAAGTTTTACATGCTAAGATTACTTTCCAGAAACCTGCAACCTCCAGATGGCTTCCTAGGCTAGATAAGTCCTGAAATGCAGAGGGGCCGACTTCTTCAAGCGAACTAACTAGTTTCGTCCCCCTATCCCATATATCCCATTCCTTCCAACATGAAAAAGTTAGAATGGGCATAGCCCAAATATCCCTAAAGACTGGGAGAAAGATCAAAGGAGTGAAGGAGGAGTTGTACAGAGAAGGTAGGATTTAACAAGTGAGTATGACTCTTAAATCAATATATTGATATTTCTGTTAGTCTCCAGTGTCTTGGAGCAGCTGGAAGAAAAAACCTAAAATTATGGAACAGTAACTCACACCAAACTCTGAAATCTATTCTTAACTACTTGTTACAATGTACTTTGAAATTTATTTTATATATATATATATGTTTTATTGCACAATTTAAAAAATGTTTAAAAAAAACCAAATTGATGGATACTTCCTTAACATGATGAGATCTATCTATCCCAACCCAAAGCTGACATTATGTTTAGTGGGAAAACTTCAGACAAATTCTCATTGGAGTCAGGAACAAGATAACAATTACATTATCACCATTATTGTTTATATTATTCAGAAAGTACTGGTCAAAATGATTGGACAAGAAAAAGAATTTAGAGGTGGAAGAATTGGAAAAAAAGAGCTAAAACCACAACTTTGGCAGTTGATATGACACTTGACAAACCTCAGAAAGTAAATTTGAAAACTATTTAAAACAAAAGAAAATTCAGTATTAGTATACAGAAATTAGTAGCTTTAATGTATATAAATATCAACAGTTGGAAGATAAAGGAAGAAAACATGCCCTAAGGATGCAAAAACAAGATATAAACAAATCAAAAGGCATATAATGTTCTTCAACTTATCATCATGAAGATGCCAATTCTCTCCAGGTTAACGTACAAATTTAATCTGATCCCAATAAATATATCAATTGACCATATCTTGAGATGAGACCAATTGAAACTGTTGCTATGGAAAATAAAGTGATTAGTGAGTTTAGTAAAAGTTCGAAAAAGTAGAACTATGAGAAGGGACTAGCTCAAAGAGATAATAAAATGAAATGTAAAATTCTAATAATTTAAATAATGTTGTAGTGCCACATGAATAGAGACAAATGGCACAGAATTGAATGTCCAGAAATTGACATTCATCTCAGTTTGTATGTAGTGTAGAATCAAATCTAATATATAATATAAACAGTATCTCAAATCAACGAGAAAAAGAGATTATTCATGAAATTATATGGGAATAACAAGACAGCCAAAAAGGAAAAAAATAGATCTATACATCGCACCTTACATTAGAATAAATTTCAAAATAGATCAAATACCTAAATATAAAAATAAAAGTTTATGTCTTCTAAAACAAGAAATTTTGACACAAAACTCAGAAGCCATGAAAGTTTATTAAGTTAGACAATATATTAAAAAAAAAACTTTTGGAAGTAAATAATGACCATAGAAAACCAGGCAAACAAAATAAACAGAGAGATAACAGAAAAAAGAAATTACAACTAGTAATAAATATTTGAAAGGGTGTGCAGTATCACTTTAATGACACATGCAAAGTAAAACTACACTGAAATACTAGTTTTTCTTCATCAATTTGGCAAAATCAGAAAGTTCAATAACATACTGTATTGGCAAAGCTAAATGGGAAGAGACATTTTCATACATTGCTGGTGAGAAATAACCTATATTGCAAGAACTATAGTAAATTCTAGCATGATGCATATACCTTTCACCCAGAAATTCTATTTATACTAATTTTTCTTACAGATTTACTTGCACTCATGTGAAATAATCTAAGTACAAGGATATTCATTATAGCTTTGCTTATAATAGTGAATGATAGAATCAACCACAGAGTACATCAATAACAGATTAAATAAGTTATAGTATATTCAGTATACATTTTGGAATGCTCTCCATATTAGATAAAATGGAGAAAGTAAGGTGCAGAATTATCTATATGGTATGTTATCATGTGCATATAAAGAGGAGCCAAAATTACAACTGTTTGCTTGTATAGGCACAAAATATTTCTGGAAGCATTTTTTAATGATGAGATAAACATAAATACATACATGCATTTCAATATTATTTTCTTAAACCCCAATGAGCTGTCAAGGGAATTGAACTTTGCAGAGTACTGCTCCAGGTCTGCACTCTTCAGTATAGAAGCCACTAACCCCAACGTGCTTCTCAAGTACTTGAAATGTACTTAGTCCAAATTGAAAGTGTAAAATACACACTGGACACTGAAGATAAGACAAAAGACTTTAAATATTAATATTTTTATATTGATTACATATTTTGGCTAGACAGGGTTAAATAAATATATTATTGAAATTAATTTCCCTTTTTTAAACTTTTTTACTATGGCTTGTAGAAAATCTAAAGTTACATATGTAGCTCATGTTACATTTTTGTTGGACAGGTGAACCCCCCCCCCACAGAGGTCACACTTTATTTACATTGTATCCAACAACACTCAAGCATAGCAGAGCTACATAAATTCTTTTGCAGAAGCTAAATACATTTTTGCTAAGAATAGAGCTACTAATTGTTTCAAATCATCAGGGACTGAGTGGGCATAGTATATAAGTAAAGATATTGCTTAAGCTGGTTTATTCAGGAAAGTTGCAAAAGGAAATGGAGTGAAAATACTCTGAGGTGGTTTATTCAGCACTGTATTCAAAGATTAGGCCGAATCTATGCACTATAATTGAATGTTTCCAAAACCGCTTCAAGGGTTAGCATGTAGAAATTGGTGAGGACAGGAAGGGAGAGAGGATAATTTCCAAACCCTCTTCTGTTTTCACTCAAATCCCGTATAGAAGAGACACACATGCAATGTTATAAGGCTGGCACTATAAACACAAAGCAACGAAATGACATGCTCTGAATGTATTCATGTCTAATAGCATGCAAGCAAATGAAATAGCTACTAAACGTGAACCTCCAAAGCAAAATAAATACGTATAGGCCAAACAAAACTTGAATTTTCTCTGAGTTCTCACTGATATCATATAGTATATTCAGTTGAAACGTGAATTTCTGCATTTTAGGCTTTAAAAATGCATGATCTTGAGAATAAGGTGTAAGCATCATGTGTTTCAATGTGTCTTTTTTCCCTTCATTATATTTAGTACTTTTAGGAAATCTTTCCTATCCATTCTCTAACTCAGTGGTTCTCAACTGGGGATGATTTCACCCTCTACTTCAGGGACCATTTGGCAACATCTGGAGACATTTTTGGTTGTCACAGCTAGGCAGGACGGGGACCTAGGAAGAGTGCTACTACCTTTTAGTGGGTAGAGACTAGGGATGCTGTTAAACATTCTACAGTGCAAAGGATAACACTCTCACTGCCACCAAATAAAGTATTATCTGACTCAAAAGGTTGAAAAAAATTTGCTCCAACTTGAAAGAGATGTCATTTTTGGTTGAAGTCAATATTTTCTTTGGCAGTGAATTTCAGGAGGTGAAATGAGTCTGCGAATTTCGAAAAGTTGGGCTTCATTCTCTATCTCCATCTATGTACCTACATATATTCATTCACTCGGGCCCTCACTCAGTGAACACTTCCTAGCTTTGTTAGGAATAAAAGCACATCATATGTATGGTACCATATGACTCATTGTCCAAATTGGGATACTATTGAGAGTAGTGACTAATTATGCTGGACAATAGCCATAAATCAAGATTGTCCTGGGAAAATCAGGTCATATACGCATCCTAATCATATGGTATCACACCATGTCCAAAAATGGTAGGACATGGAGGAACTTCCAATGACATCCAATTGGATTTCTCATCCAATTGAGAAACGGGGACTTTAGAATTGGAATTGTACAGCAAGACTGAGGCCAAAGCTTATTTCTGTTTGTGTGTTAAGGACATGACCAAATAAATAAATAAATAAATAAAAATCCAGGGTGAAATCATAAATAATCATACAAAAGGGCTTTTTTTAAAAAAGAAGGGCAAAATCAGCATAAAAACCAAGACATACAAAGAATAAAAATCTGCTAGAGGTATTACAATAAAGGACACTTTTTAAAAAAAACATCTGTATAATGCTTGTACATAATAGGCACTCAACAGATGTGTGCAAAATAAGTCAACACAGCCTTCTCTGACTGTGGGAAACACACTTCCACCTAGAGCATGTGTCATTTTGCATGATTTCCTGAACGTACGTGTGATTTGATGCACAAACTGGAACTACTACCCCTTCTGACCCAAAATTTAAAATTAGGAATTTTGGATTTGTCAAAATAGAACAAAACCATTCAGGCTAGCCAAATAATTATAAATGCCAGTGAAGTCGCTTTCCTGTTTTGCCTTTTGATCTGTAAGGTTACGAGTGGACGAGATAATCTTTTATTTATATTGCATGCGGTAAAATTTTGAAACAGGATTTTTGTGCCCATCACACTCTTCCTTCCATAATTAAGCCTGTAGGGCTGGCTGGCTGATATTTTTAAATGCAGAGCTTGTCAATTTCTGTTAACACTAATTTAGAGTTCATAGCTCCATAGATCGTGGAAATGTGAGGG
Source organism: Myrmecophaga tridactyla (assembly GCA_004026745.1). Classification (NCBI taxonomy): domain Eukaryota; kingdom Metazoa; phylum Chordata; class Mammalia; order Pilosa; family Myrmecophagidae; genus Myrmecophaga; species Myrmecophaga tridactyla. The sequence goes on from PVIY010035142.1 coordinate 10,059, forward strand.
CAAAACAATTTATACAAAAAATATTTTGAGAGATTGAACAAATCGAAGACCATTTCTACACTGATGACTCTGATTACACGCCAATGTATACAGCAGGGCAGGGAGTTCACCTTTCTGTGGCATGCACATCTGATTTTCCCAGGTCCCTTGCTTTGCTCTCCCTTTCCTTTCATACCTGCCCTCCCGCTATACATAAATGATATATTTTTTTGTCTTTACCGTGTGTCGTCTTTTTAATTATGCCCCAAACTCTAATCTAGCCACTCCAGCTCTTGTTTTGCCATAAACTCAGGCAGGAAAGAGGCTGCCTCTTGCATCTCACACGAAACATCACAAGGGCAGATCAGGGGCTTTCATCTCTTGCCCACCTTCAGCAGACAGAACAATAAGCAGCTATATAATCTTGTGACATCCACGACTAATTTATCCATCCAGAAGACAGGTAGCACTCTGCGCTGCCGCTCCTGTCTGAATAGGTGCAGTAAATACTCAGCTTAATAGTAGCTTCTCAGGCAGGAGGGCAACATATCACAGCATGGCATTTTTATAATCTTCCTGGCATGCGGACAGCTTCTGGCCCTGCCCGTGTTCCCTCCTTGGTGGGGCTTAGAAGGCATGTAGCAGTGGGATGGTGACACATTGTGCCTTTAAGCAAGTTTAACTGTTTTGTACACCTCTGATCTGCAGCTTTGTACATCTGTTAAGCTGCTTCTTATACTTCACTGGGCACATCTGGTGGCGCCACTGACTTGAAGGTCGGCGCGGCTTGGGCCTAGCGCAGGCTTCCTTTGTCACCGTCTCCTGCTTATCTGCTAGGAATTTCTCTGTTACACTGTAAAACTGCAGTTAAATAAATTGTCTTGGCCAAAAAAGGTGATGATAACCTTGCCAGGCACAGGGGAATGCACTTAGCAAAGCCCAACACGAATCCTGTTAGGACAGCATCAATTATAAAATAAATGGGGGAAAAAAAAAAACAAAAAATCTTGACCATGATAAAGAGGTCATCCCTGTGACCCATCCGAGAGATTTGGTAGAGAATTTTGAGAGCTCAGTTGTGATTTGCAGGACGTGGTGAAACAGGCTATGGTTTGAAAGTTTTAACTCTAAGAAGAAAGGCAGGCAGGCCCTAGCTGAGAAGCTCAGGTATTTAACACGCATCTCTTTTTTTAAAAAGTTGTTTACTTTGTTTACTCAACAGATCTGTGTTCTTCTTTTAGCATTTCTCAGTATCTAAATGCTTGAAGTGTGGGAAAGTGCCTGGGGTTTGTGTCAGGGCTGGTATTCCATTGCCCGCACCAGCATGGCACCAAGGCTGGCGTCCATTCTGATTTCCCTGGCAGTCCATTTGGATAAATGGGGCCTTTGCCACAGTACTGATTAGATATGCTGAATGCCATCCTTGGTCCATATTCTTCCAATTCTGTGGCTTTTTATTAAGCATGTAAATTATGGTTCCAGATTAGCTCACCATCTCTTCTAAAGGAGACCAGCTGCCCAACTGCTTTTGTAGAGTATCAGCCATAGGCTGGATCACAAAGCTTCCACACCCCAACCACCCTCCCCGCCTTGACCATAGCTCACTGGACCAGGGATGAACATCTGACCCAAAGATAGCTGGTGACTAACTCCAGGTCTGTCAGGTGGCCGGTTAATAGGGCTGTCTTTAGACATGTTGGACCCATCGGATTTTCTGTCATGCATAATGAATTGGGCAATATGGAACAAATCAAATGTTAGCAGTGGCTGAAAGTACATCTGGGAGAAAGAGATTTTGCACTGTTTTAAATTCAATCCTTTGAAATCAATCTATATTAGCTATCTATTGTGGCATAGAAAATTATCCCCAAATTCAGTAAGCTAATACAATACACATTTAATATTTCATGGTTTCTGTGGGTCTAGAGTCCAGGAGCAGCTTGGCTGGGTCCTCTGCCTCAAGCTTTAGTTGAGGTGTCATCCAAGGCCATCCTTGTCTCAAGATTCAAGGCAGGGTCTTCCTCCAGGCTCACTCGGTGATTGCTGGCAGGATACAGTTCATCATGGGCTGCGGGGTTGGGGACCTCAGTTCCTTGCTGGCTCTTTGCTGGAAGCCTCCCTCAGTCCCTTGCCAAGCAATCCTCCCCATCACAGCAAGTGAGCGAGAAGGCCCAGGGCAAGAATGCCAACAGGATGAAAGGTACATCCTTTTGCAACTTAATCTTGGAAGTGGCATCTTTTGATTTTTGCCATATTCCATTCATTACAAACAAGGCTCTAAGCTTAGCCGGTATTCAAAGAGAGGATTACACGAGGGCTTGAATATCAGGAAGCAGGGATCATTGGCTGCTATTTTACAAGCCTACCTTCCACAGCCACTTTTAAATTGTACTTGTAGAGTAACTTTTGGAAGGGCAAATGCCTTTAAAAATGTTCCCAACTCGAAGGTGATCTGCACAGCCATTTGTATCTGTTGAGTCAATTACAATGAAATGAATGGGGTCTTGTCCAGTGGTTAATTACATGGGTTTGGTGAGCAAACATAGTCTGCAACTTTACAGCGAACAAATCCAATTCTGTGCAACAAACATTCTAATAAATGTGGTTTTCGCTAACAAATATTTATAGTTTCAAGGTTAGAAGTCAGCGTTCCTCAGAACTACGATAGCAAATCTCAGAATAGTCAGGAAAGCCCTTTGGCTTACTTAGTAAAAAGATGTAGAGTGAAACTTTCTTTTAGGATGACAAAATACAGACAAAAAGTATGTATTTACCTAAAATGTTATGAGAATTAATATGCAAATATTGATGCATCTTCTTCATTATATTCTTTTTCCATGGGAGTATCTCCTTATTGCAGCACCATTTATTGAATTTTTGTTTGTTTGTTTGGTTTTCGTTTGTTTGTTTGCTTGTTTGCTAGTTTGGGAAGTGCATGGCAGGAATTGAACCCGGGTCTCCCACATGGTAGGTGAGAATTCTACCACTGAACTACCCTTACACCCCCTTCATTATCTTTTTAAACTAAGAATAATGGCTATCCTAGCATTTTGTGCTGTCAAAATCCATGTCAACCTAGGGGGTGCATGGGTGGTTCAGTGGTAGAATACTTGCCTGCCATGCAGGAGATCCAGGTTCGATTCCTGTCCATGCACCAACCCCTCACCTCACCCCAAAAAAGAACTGTCAACAAATAGTGCTGCAATAATGGAATGTTCACATGGAAAAGAATGAAATGTGACCCCCCCATTGCACCTTGAAAGGTAAGGCAAAAGAATTCAACTATAACCTTGACCTAGGCTGAATTAAAGATTTGGGGGCTTATAAGTGCCAGGGACTATTCTGGCATTTATAAGGAATAAATGAGAAGAATCTTTGGGATAGAATAAAAGTTAGTGCAAAAGAGGCAAGCTGACAACAGAGGCAGGCACTGATGAAGAGCCGAGGGAAGCGGATGGCCACGCAGCAGAGGGAAGCTCCTTGGCCTTCATCTGCAAAGGTTGCCTTGGAGTCATTTCCTTTCTCCAGAAGGTCCACTCTGACTACTGCCCCTAAATCCCTCCTCTCAGCTACTGACTACATCCCCCTTACTCATCCCCCTTATCCCACCTCCATTACTTATCTTCAGAAAAGTGCATGTTGCACATTTATAAAACTGCTCTTTAAAAAAAAAATTGGCTCTAACTCAAGTTACCTAAAGTCAAAGGGCGTTTTGGTAAAGATAGGCGGGGACTGAGCTGGAACTGGTACCAGAACAGAAAAGTTTCTTAGGGATCTGTATATGCCTGCCTGGGCCTCTCTCTGCTTCTTTCTGCAGCTTTGCTTAGTTTTTCTCATTTTACTGACTTTTTCTGCCCCCTCGTGACTTTAGCTTTCAGGTGACCCACCATAGCTACTGCAGTCCACTCTGGATTATGTAGTCTTTTGAACATCTTTTCAGTTTTAACACCACTGATACCTACTTTGGACTCTTCCGAAGAGTGAATCAGTGCCAGGGGACTCTGATTGTTCCGATGCATCAGTTCAATCACAGATGAGCCCAATATTTGGCTGACCTTGGATTAGGTGAGCAGCTCTGCTCTGATGAGCCATGACCAGAAGGATTGGTCCCTTTGAGAAATGACTAATGAGACACCAAGGGCAGAAGGTAGGAGAACCTCTAGAAGCATATGTGTGCGTGTAAGAGAGAGAAAGAGAGAAAGAAAAGAGAAGTGGGTAATGGTTGGCATGCGCTGAATGATATTCTTTATCAGATTTCCCATTAGCAATCCATTCATTAATCAGCACATCTATTTACTGTAGAAGAGGTGTTGGGCTAGGCATTGAAAGGCTAGCAGCCATACTTCACAAACCCTTATGAAGGCCCAGCCACTGGTCTAAGAGAGCTTTATACTGTAGGGCACCAAAAAGTGGTAAAGGCATTCTTGAGAATTTTGTAATCTCATTAGAGATCAGACCCGTACCCCTACAAAGCTTTAAATTCCAATACAAAACACAAATATTAAACACTCTATAATCATTTCTTGACCGACTTCCCAAAGAACGATATAGATAGGAAGTGCTGTACCCTCCAAGGAATATCTATGGTGAGAAGTCTTTATGGAGAACTTGATCCAGGAGTTTAAGGATGTCTATTTGTGAAAGTTTGCAGGTTGTACGTACCCAGAAAAGGTCATGTTCTCTTAATCCATTCCTGTGCGTGCAGACCTATTGTGGGTGGGACCTTTTGATTAGGTTATTTCAATTGAGATGTGACCCACCTCATTCAAGGTGTGTCTTAACCCTCCTACTGAAGTCCTTTATAAGAAGATAAAAGCCACAGAGAAAAGAGATGAAATTAAGAGAAGCTCACAGAGAAAGAGGGAGCCACTGAAACCAAAAGCTGAAAGCAGTGAATCCTGGGATAGAAGGACCAGCAGTGTCGCCACGCCATGCCATGTGACAGCAGAGCCCCCGATGCTGGCAGCTTGTCTTCAGAGTCCAGGTGTCATCTTGGTGATGCTTTGAGTTGGACATTTTCATGGGCTACCAACTGTAAGTTGTGAGTTAATAAATCCCTATTGTAAAAGCCAACCTATTTCCAGTATATTGCATTTTAGCAGCTTTAGCAAACCAAAACACTATGCTTCAGAGAGGAAAAAGGCCAAAGAAAGCAATTGATTATTCAACAAATATTTACTGCGTGCTTAATCATGGTCAGGCACTGTGCTAGGAGCCAGAGACATAAGAGTGAACAAGACCGTCCCTTCAAGGAACATATAATCTAGGGAGGGATAGACAAGTAAATAGAGTATAGCAGTAGGAATCAAGGCAGTAAAGTAATGACCTACATTTCCAGAGGGAAAAAAAAAAGTACTTTGTTAACACCTATCACAAGAATCTCAGTGCCACTCAGCCATGACAGTGTCTCTGGCTAAGACACTGCTGGGAAATTAAGGGAGCCCTTGAAGTTTCCTCTAGCATTGGGAAAATGTGTCTTTTTCAAGCCCCACAGAAATGGCCTTCATCCTTATGGGCCTGTGGGTGGAATGGACAAGAAACAGGCTGCTGTTGTGTTAGTTCCTACAACACTCCCCAAAAGACCACATGATGCCAGAGGCAGGGCCTCTTGACTCAACCTAGGGCGACAACACTAGTCAGAGAACAGAGAAAGGAGGCTAAACCCAAGGGGAGGAATGGAGTTTTCAGATGACTGGAGGGTGCCAAGTCCACTGAGCTACAATCTGTCATGGATCAAACCTCATTTTCTCATTTGCTGAATATTCTCTGATCAAGTAGATAAACCCTGCCGAGGAAGGATGATAATATACACTACACAGACATTAAGTTTATTGTTTGTTTTCTGCTTTTTTAAACCATGAACTGTTGGTTTACTATAACACTTAGTGTTGGAAAATGAATGGTTGCTTGCTCTGTAGTGCAATGCTGAACAAGCATCTCCTTTCTAATAACCTAACTTTTAATGATTCTAGAGGACTTAGTAAACAAAACAAAAATTTTAAGCTAATGTCACATAATAATATCATCAACAAATCATCTGCTAGGAAGGCCCTGATGCTGCCTTCACTTTCAATGACCTTCTTGCTCCCAATTCAGACTTTCTGAAAATTTGCAACATAAACTTCTGGCCCATTAAAGCAAAGGCCACTTAGTTCAGAAGCAAAACAGGTCCTTCTCTGGTACCATCTTTACTCCTTTCCGGCAGGCTGCAAGGAGCTGGTTCTCAGGGGCCACATGTCAGAACAGCTTTAGGAGAAAGGAATCTGAACTTGATCCTACCTAAGCTGGGGGAATAGGAAAGGCAACGAGGCAGATGCACTTATTTATTTCACTGCCTTTACATAGTGATGAGGTCCTTATCCCCTGCCTTCCCCTCAAGCCCCACAAATCCCCACAAGAGGGAAGTGGGATCAGATCATACATTTAAATTATTTTCAAAGATGCCAAGCAATTCCAACTTCTTTAATTCCTCAGCCTTCCAAAGAAGAGATAAATATCCAAAGCAAAGAGCGACTGCTGTCCCCTTTCACATTTTAATTGAGAAAGACTGATTATGTATTTAAGCTTTGGAGCTGTGCAGAGCTTTGTTAGGCAAAGCAGTAACCAAACCATCTCTCCTAGCCCAAAATCCACAGTTTCTATTTACAGATGATGAATTTTCTAGGACCCTAGGAATAGACTTCTTAACACGGACATCATCAGTCCTTTGCCAAGCATCCCAGGGACTTGGTTGAATTGGCAGCAGACTTTTCACTTCAACAGGTCTCACCACTATAATGGAAATCCAAAGGCCTGGAAACAATGTACATAGCTTCCCTGACTAATTGTATTATGCAGACACACTTAATGGCTCCTGTTACAATCACCTCTGTGGTGGGAAGCTGTACCGGATTGTGAGAATCACACTAAATCGACAAGGATTATCAGTCATTAAAAAGGAACCAAATTAGCATTAAGTAGTAATATTTTATACTTATCAAATCTTCTGGTGGTCAAGGTCCATTACTGTATGACACCATAAAGGCAGGAGGCGTCAGCTCATTCTCCAGAACATTTAAATCTCTATTGTATTTGCGTAGGATATAATTTCCGATAGCAATAAAGCCTAATAAAGGTTACACCCCAATGAATAAAGTGTTAATAAATTGATCCATGACATTTAAATGGAAAATTATATTTGAGATAAGGGAAGAATCTCTCCATTCAGTAAAAGAAGTGTTTTAAGTCGTGCCCAACCCAGGTAACCCGTTAACTATGGGATACTTTGACATAGCATTACAGTGATATAAAATATTAATATTGCTACTTACAGTTGTATTCAATTAATTATTCATCAGGCCCTCCCAACGACTGCTGTCTATCAGAATCATCAGGACTGAATTTAAAAGGTTTCCACATGTTAAGAAATTGTATGGAATTTATTACCTGAATTTCTAAGCATGGGTTAGAAAGGCTACGATGTTTCTCCCCCTCCACCCCCATCCCTGCCTCAGTGTGTCACTCTGTCTTCAGACTTCATCTTCATGAGCAGGGCGCTGTAAAATCAAATCAGGAAGTGATTAGGTTACCGAAAGAAATGTAACCGAATGTGCTGTCGGAGAAACCACTGGAACAATTCGACATATGTCATGTATTGATGTCTCTCAATTCTTATCGTTGACTCAGTGCCACAGACAGCCAACAAAACCTACCTGGAAACAAAACAAAACAGAAGCGGTGCAGGCTGTAAGCATAGCTACTACCTCCGAGTCTCCTGGGGAAGGCTTCTCTGGTGTTTTTCTTGTGCTGTGTTAGGCTCAGGAAAAGAGGAATGAGATGTAACACAATTAAAATGAACTTGCTTCATTAATCAATTAATATAAATTAATGCATTCCTTCAATAAACATTTGTGATATTCATTTTATGTAGCTCTCAGACTCTCTTTCAAAAGAATAATGGTTATATTACATTGGTGCACATAAATAGAATATATAAATTGCTGTGAATGCCAAGAAAAAATCCCAGAGAACCCAGCCACCAAGACTGTCATCTTTTTTTAAAGTAGCAACTAGGTTTTATCATTCTTTCTATACTAAGAGCTTAGCAATAAATCTTCAGTGGGCATGGGAGCATAATTTGTTTTTGAAGGAATTTTCTCTCCAACAATATGGTGAGCGGAAAACCCACACAGATCTCCATGGTTAAATTACAAAGAACCCCCTTTTGAAACGCATTGCTCAACTGGAAAGAAAAGACGCTGGATAGAAGAGGAGGTGGGAATCCCTAGAGCGATGAGGTCAGCTTTCATTCTAGGGGGCTTCTGATGAATATTCTTGTGACATAGCGCTTGCATAGGAAGAGTAAAACAGAAGACAAAACTTACAATCCACTAAAGATGGAGGGTCTTTGGATAAATCTGGGTTAAATCTGGGACCCCAAAGAGCTTCCCAAGTCAGCTTTTCACAGCTGGGACAAGGCCAGGGCCTACAAAGGGAGAGCTGGCTCCAAACTGCCCTGCGGAGGGGAGGTTAGAGGAGCCAGGAGGCCACCAGGGGCTTTTTCCACAGCTCCCCAAAGCCACTCTTTCTTTTCTTTTTTTGGTGACTAAAGTGAGCCAGGCTTCAATTTTTTTTTTTATGAGAGAGCTTATGAGTTTGCAAAATAATTATGCATAAAATACAAGGATTCCTGTGCACCACCCCACCACCAATACTTTGCATTGGTGTGGAACATTTGTTACTATTGATGATAGCACTTTTAAAAAATAAGTGTATTATAATGCTGCAGTAACAAGATAGTCACATGGAAAAAGAATGAAGCTGTGAAAGTGAGCAGTGCCCCATATAGGAACTGTTTTAAAAGTTGAAAAAGGATCAGACTTCAACCAGAGATATGAATGAAGATGATGCGGATAGGACTAAGGTATCTCAGAAGACTCGTTAAAGGATGATATTGTCCATATTTTAAAACCTCAATGTCTGGGTGAGACTAAAGGGAGAGATGTTTATTTGGTGCAAAATTTATATTTTGGGAAGTGCATTTCCTAATTTAACTTTTATGGTCAGTTTAGTTGAACACCATAAGTACGTGGAGTCTTGAATAGGGAGTGAAATTTTGTTGGTTTGTTCAGGTTAGTGTGATGCCCCAGTAAATCCCAGAACTATTTGGTCAGTGAATAAAGAAGTATTTGCGGGGAAATGGAGAGAAGAGGGAAGGTGTTCAAATTCCCCATTTGGAGAATTTCTGATATTCTCACAAGCAGTAGGGACAACCAAATCAATAGGCTGAGCCCTCGAACTTGGGGTTCACCCCTATGAAACTTATTCCTGCAAAGAAAAGGCTAAGCCTACTTAAAATTATGCCTAAGATTCATCTCCACAGAACCTCTTTTGTTGCTCAGATGTGGCCTTTCTAAGCGAAACTCTGCAAATAAACTCATTACCCTCCCCCCTACATGGGCAACACTCCCAGGGATGAGGCTGGCCCTGGCATTGTGGGATTGAGAATGCCTTCTTGACCAAAAGGGGCAAAAAAAAAATAACAAAACAAAATAAACTTTTAGTCGCTAGGAAATTTAAAAATGATTTGAGATGTCATTCTGGAGGTTACTCTCATGCAAGCTTCAGCCAGATCTTGCAAGTTGCCACAGTATATCAAGCTCCAATCAGCAGGATTACTGAAAACCCTGAAGAATACCTGGGGTTCTGTCCAGGCTCTATACAAGTTTTACCTATTAAGTTTATTTTTTCAGAAACTTGAAGTCTCTAGATGACTCCTATGGCAGATAAGCCCTGCAACCCAGGGGTACCAGTCTCTCCAAGAACATCAACAAGCTTCATTTCTCTACTCCGTAATGTCGACACACATTTCCAGCATGAAGAAGTTAGAGTTGTCATTGCCCAGATATCTCCAAAAATTGAGAGAATGATCAAAAGAGAGGGAGCCGGTATAACTGAGAAGTTAGGATTTAACAAACGATTATGACTGCCGACTCATTATTTAGACATTTCTTTTTTTTTAACTTTTTTTATTGTATACTGTAATGCGGTAGTTAGATTCAGGTGTCAACTTGGCCAGGTGAAGGTGCCTAGTTCTGTTGCTGTGGCCATGAGCCAATGGCAAATGAACTTCATCTGTTGCTGATTACATCTGCAGTCGGCTAGGAAGTGTGGCTGCTGCAATGAATGATGTTTGATTTAATTGGCTGGTGCTTAAATGAGAGAGCTCAGCATAGCACAGCTCAAGCAGCTCAGCATACCTCATCTCAGCACTTGCAACTCAGCCCAGGCCTTTGGAGATGCAGAAAGGAATCACCCCAGGGAAAGTTGTTGGAACCTAGAGGCCTGGAGAGGAGGCCAGAAGAGACCATCCTCTGCCTTCCCATGTAAGAAAGAACCTCAGTTGAAAGTTAGCTGCCTTTCCTCTGAAGAGCTATACATTTTTAATGAAATAAATCCCCGTTTATTAAATGCCAATCCATCTCTGGTGTGTTGCATTCTGGCAGCTAGCAAACTAGAACATAAACATATATACAAAGCAAAAAAAAATTTTAAAGCAATAGTTTTTAAAGCACTCTTCAACAGGTAGTTACAGGACAGATCCTAGAGTTTGTCATGGGCTACTATACAATCCTCTTAGATTTTTTTCTTCCAGCTGCTCCAGAATATAGGAGGCTAGAAGGCGTAAATATTTTTGTACCACAAACGATTTTTTCTTTCTTTTTTGTGAAAAATAACATATATACAAAAAAGCAATAAATTTCAAAGCACAGTAGCACAATTAGTTGTAGAAAATATTTCAGAGTTTCACATAGTTTATAATTCCACAATTTTAGGTTTTTACTTCTAGGTGCTCTAAGATACTGGAGACTAAGGAAATACCAGTTTAATCATTTAGCAATCATATTCACTTAGTTAAATCCTATCTTCTCTGTATAACTCAACCATAGACTTTGATCTTTCTATCACTCTCTTTAGGGGTGTTTGGGCTATGGCCATTCTAACTTTTTCATGTTGGAAGGGTCTGTCACTAATATGGAGTAGGGAGATAGAACTATCTGATATTCTGGAGAGGTTGGGCCCTCTAGGTTTCAAGACTTTTAGATATTTCTTTTTAGTTTCTAGTATATTAGAATAGCCAGAAGGAAATACCTGAAATTGTTGAACTGTAATCCAGTAGCCTTGATCTTTGATGATAATTTTATAACTATATAGCTTTCATCTTGTGACTGTGTGATTGTAAAACCATTGTGACTGACATTCCTTTTTTCTAGTGTATGGGTAGATGCGTAATAGACTAAAGACATGAATAAAAAAATAGGTTGAGAATATGGGGGAAAAACCCTTAGTAAACTATGGGCAATAGTTACTGGTACTACCTTAATAATCTTTCATCAATTTTAACAAATGTAACTACTGTTTAAAAAAAAGTAGAATTATTTTAAAAGTACTATTATCAATTGTAACAAATTTTCCACACCAATGCAAGTGCTGGTGGTGGGGAGGTATATAGAAATCCTGTATTTTATGCATGATTGTTCTATAAACCTACAACTTCTCTAATAAAAAAGGTTTAATTTAAAAAAAAGATAGCAATGTAGAATTTCAGCTTGCATGGTCATTTTTATAGTCCTGCACTACCATGCAAAGCAAGGATTACCTGTATGATATGTTGACTTTGTGTCTGTATCTCACTACAAGAATTTGAACATAAGAAAAATAACATTTTTACTGTGGTTAGTTTTCCTTAGGGCTTATATTTTTTAAGAGACAGTTTTGCCTATGAGAAGATGATTAACATTAAATAAACTTATTAATATCTAAGAAGGACAGTTAACTGTAGAAAAATAGTTCCTTTATTGAAGAGCTGTCAGCAAGTCTAAATTATTAGCCTTATCATATCCTGTGAGTGGAAACATAAATCTTGTATTAGTGATCAAGATGAAAAATACTTGGAACACCTGCCAGAGCAAAATTCTCTGCATACTTTCCAAAGGTAAACACATATATCACCTTAGTCTCCTAAGTGGGAAAATTCAATTACCTACATCAAAAAAATGTGAAACTCTATTATAGATGCCAGAAACTTGAAACCAGAATCTTTAATTTAGAATAACGTGATGTTAAAGTAAAGTAAAACTTCAAAATACTAACAAAAACACTTTTAAACATCTAAAGTAGTATAAATGAGACCAACCAAAATCATCTTAGGAAAAAAAAAAGAGCCAGGAGGTATTTATCTTAAAAAAAAAAAAAAAAAAGTTAGGGAGTTAGGTCTTTGGAAATGGATTCTGAAACAAGCCTGAGAAAAATTGGAATTTACTGACTCAAAGTCTAATGGACGGTCTAACTTCAGGTGTGGCTTAATCCAGGTTCTCAAACAATTCAGGAAATCTGTGTCTCACCATCTCTTAGCTCCGTTTTCCTTTTCAGCAGCTTCCTTCTTAAGTGGGCAAGATGTTCCAGGCTTGTGGCTTCTGACCAGCAACTTAAGCCAGCAGAAAGCTCTTCTTTTCCTAATAGAATCACCAAAGTTCCACGACTGACTCTCATCAGACTTACTTGAGGCATGCCCCCTCTTTGGATTCATTCCAGTGGCCAGAAGTAGAACCTACATCTCTCCTGGGCTAGAGAGGAGGATGACATGAGCCCACGCAAACCACACAGGCTGACGGTGGGAGGGAGTGTTTCCCCAAAAGAAATATGGACCGCAGTTCCCAAAAAAAGGATAAATGCAAAATGGAAGCAGGCAAATAGAGGAGATGATTGCAATGGAATGACATAGAACCTTAGAGTTTAAAGGACTCCAGAGGTCAAGTGCCAGGTCAAACAATACCCCTAATGAAGAGATCTAGGCTCCAGCACTGTGAGAGATGATGACTCCATTTCTGTTTTCCTCTTCCCATGCCAAGAAGATAATTCTCTGGATGACTAGTTCTGTCATTAGAGTTCTCATACTATTACCCAAATCTACCTGGTTGCAGCTTCTACCCTGAGCCCAAGTTCTAGTTCCAGAAACAGTACAGAAGGAAGTCCTGGAGCTGGTGAGCACAGCTCGCATCTTTTCCTCAAGTCTTCTGACGGCTGCCTCCCCACCCACACACATACACAGCCAGAGGCAGATTAATTGGGAAGCCATCACGGTTCAAGCATCCAGGCACAGGGCCCTGGCTAGCACGAGCCCCAGGACTGCTGGGAATCCATGTCCTGGAAGGGAGGAGGAATCAGGTGGCCCTCAGGAAGCATTTCTACCTGTGCATTTCAGGAAAACTGTCTAGAGCTCTCAGAAGAGAAAGACCTGATTCTCCAAGGCACCAATAATTTGTTGCGATTTATTTCCGCATTCCAAATAAATACTCAAATTCATATTTAATTTTTCATCTGTGTTTTCAAATTATTTTTCTTACATAAGACCATCCCTACGAATTGTACAAGCTTTAGGCACCACAAAACCTTGATCTGCCATTGCAGGGAGCCCTTCCTCCCCAACAGTTGTTCTTATGAATGGTTGCTCTGAATTATTTCCTCTGATGAGTCCAACAGTGAGAAAACAAAAACTAAAATCCAAGAAAAAAGATATCTGGAATGTTACTTTTAGATTACAGGGAACTGAAATCCATTCTATGTGCCATTCACGTCATTTTGTACACTTTCATTGGAGTGTTTATAAGCAATGGTGTTTTAACCAGATTTTTTTTTTGCATGCACAGGCAGCAGGAATCGAACCCGGGTCTCTAGCATGGCAGGTGAGAACTCTACCTGCTGAGCCACTGTGGCCCGCCATTAGCCAGATATTTATAGAGTTGAAAAACTGAAATCCAAATAGACCTGGGCAGCTCCAAGTGTACATGCTCTCTTAGTTTTTGTTAATGTGACTACCAGTAGTAGTTTCTGTATAGCTAACAGCTATTAGTGAATTTTATGTTTTAATTTGCCCTAAAACTGAATTGTACATGGAACTGATTAAAACCAAGCTTAAAGTATTTAATAAAGGACATTTTCTTCAATATCATGTAATTTAAATATAGTAAATGGAAGAGCTAAAAGAACAAATTGGAGTGAATTGATACTCACCTCAATCTGATCTTTTGCCCCAGCTTTTTTGGCTGCACCACTATGTTTTCTCCAGCTCTGTTGCATCAGAAAGCATTAAGCACAGAGGTGACAAGCAGGTTTCAAGAAGTAACCAACTTTTCTCCATTGGATAGAGTGATCTGAAGCTTTGTGATGAAAAAGAGTCTGAAGCCAGGTCCAGGTACATTGAAAGAGTATCATGATCGATTAGCATTTTCTGTCATCAGCACAGACAGCAGTAATGACAGCATTCATTTATGTATCTGCCATCTGTGGTCAACTAGATTAGGAACTCTTTGTGGTTAAAGACCATGACTATTTCATGCCCCTTAAAAGCATTTGACAAATAACTTAATGATTGTTGAATGAATGAATGAATGTGGATTATTGCCAAGCACCTCTTTGCTTTATAAAATAGATATAATGAAGTCTCAATGAGCCAAAATCCAATTAATTGCATTTTCAGAATACTAGATTTCCCTGCCCCCAGGATAAAGTCAAAAGAGAAAACAATAAAACCTCTCTCTATGTATATTTAGAAACTAACTTCAAAGCTTCAGTACAAATTTAATGCAATTGTTCAGCATTTCTTGATGTACAATCTTGATTCTCATACAGTCTTGAGACTTGGAAAGACTCTCAGTTGTCAATTTTCAAGCTTGCCAGACTGTACATACTAAGTCTGGGAAGTGGGCCTGCACATTTCATAGTGCTTTTATAACAAAGTTATATTATTTTTTAGTTATCTTGATTTTACCATTTAAAAGAGAAGGGCCTTCTGTTAAATAAAAGCTCGCTAGATGGTAAACTCTTTTATTAGATTGTAAACTCCTCAAGGGCAAATATTATGTTGATTTAGCTCAGTATCCCTGCATCATCTAGCACAGTTCCTCACACATTAGGTTGTTCAGTAAATATTTGGTGTATAAATGAAAGAGTGAAGAAATGAATGAATGAATGAATGGATTTTTCTTGGGGTCAGCGTTCCGTAGGTGTTCTGCCCAGGAGAGGGCCTGGACTGCATAGGAATGGCCTCTAGACTAAATCCCTCCATTAAACGTACCTGTTCATAAGGGTCTCTTTGCCTTTATAGATTAATTGGAGCATTTTTCCTCCCTTCCAAAGGTGGGAAGATCTGTGGCATGTTAGGTGTCCCAAGTTTGGGCCATGGACACATCTTTCAGAGCTAATCAAAAAAGTATTGGCTGCAGATTGGGAGACTGGAAAACACTTTGGACTCAAGAGTTCAGACCTGGCTTTGAGACTCATTGCCATCACACAGAAGTTGTGTGACCTTTAGCACTCTTCCTCTTTGAACCTCAGTTTGCTCATCTGGAAAATGGGGATAATAATACTTTCTCTGTCTTCTTCTCAAGGTCAAGTGAAAGAAAAGATATGAAAATACCTTAAATGTATGCAATCCCCATAAAAATAGGAGATATTAGTTCTCATAATAGTAGAGCTAAGAGGCAACACAGCTTTGGACACGTCCCTTCATCCTTCTCTTCCTCAATTTCTTCATCTTGAAACTGAGAGGCTGTGTTAGTTCTCAGTGACTAGATGTTCTCTAGTGTGCTTCCAGCCCTTGATATTATGTACACACAGCTGGGGCTCTTCAGCTTTGGTGAGAGAAAAGAGGAGGGCCGGATCAAATTCTTCATGAACAGACCAGACAGCTTATTTAATGCTTTTTGCCCATTTACAAGAAGCAGCCAGTCTAGGCTATCAAATTCCAATCTGGATTGTCCAGAGTGATGCCCCAATAAATCCCAGAGTGATTTGAACAGTGAATAGAAAAGTATTTGCAAAGTCCCCTTGGGGGAATGGTGAGAAAGAGGGAAAATTCAACTTCCTCCTTTGGAGAAGGCCTGATATTCTCGCAAGCAGTGGGACAACAAAATCAACAGGCCGAACTCTCAGTCTTGGGGTTTGTTCATATGAAACTTATCCTCACAAATGATAGGCTAAGCCTACTTAAAATTAGGCCTAAGAATCACCCCCAGAGAACCTCTTTTGGTGCTCAGATGTGGCCTATCTCTCTCTCAGCCAATATGACAAGCAAACTCACTGCCCTCCCCCTTTCTACGTGGGACATGACTCCCAGGGGTGTAAACCTTCCTGGCAACATGAGACAGAAATCCTAGAATGAACTGGTACTCAACATCAATGGATTAAGAAAACCTTGACTGAAAGGGGGAAGAGAGAAATGAGACAAAATAACGTATCAGTGGCTGAGAGATTTCAAATAGAGTCAAGAGGTTTTCCTGGAGGTTATTCTTACACATTATATAGATATCACTTTTTTAGTTTATGGTATATTATAGAGGCTAGAGGGTTGTGCCTGAAACTGTAGAGCTGTGTTCCAGTAGCCATGTTTCTTTAAGATGATCATATAACGATAAAGCTTTCACAAAGTGACTGTGTGATTGTGAAAACCTTGTGCCTGATGTTCCTTTTATCTATGGTATGGACAGATGAAT